>JAODUO010001012.1:140000-216478 GCA_025642075.2 Ridgeia piscesae
TACACTGGCGAAAAATTAGACAAATAAAAATTAGTGGCCATACTTAAGTATTAATTACAATCATACCGTCACAATCGTAATAAGAACAAACACATAGCAAATATTCATTTGCCGTGATACTGATGTTAACAAACTTAGATGAAGGAAATTTGAACAAATGTGCATTTGATTTTTTAAAGATTTAATGGAGAAGAACATGATGTAAAATAGACATCGGGGTCAGCAAGAAATCGTTGAACTGAACGCACTACATAAGTGCACTATCATTCTGAGATAATGGGACGCAGCCGACGTTAACCAGTCAAGACCTCATCAACAACAGCATCAAAATGATGTAAAGACCTGACTTTGATTTTCAGATGTACTCGCTATTTTTGCCAGGAATTATCAGCAACACCTGGGGTTACGATATATGCTCTTTCAAGCTTACTCAATAAACAGTTAGTCAAAAAGATTTATGATGACTTCAGCAGATGTGGCTGGCATAAAACAAGGATTTGGCAAAGGCACATGAAATGTGATAAACACCAACAGATGCTACAATTTGCTGTTGTTTTGTGGCTTGGCAGAAGCACAAATGATTCATGCAAAGCTCCATGTCAATCTTTAATGCAACCTAATCACATCAATATCAGATTTGTGGCAGCGGTAAGCTTTTGTTCAAATTCACGAATATGAAAAAATGTATTTACTATTGTAGATATGAATAATAGCACAGCATTCAAGAAAGTCACCAGATAAAATCTGAAGCTAAACAAATATCAGGCTATATGTTTTTTTTAATGTTGTGCACCAATTTCAATATGGGCTTTCGTCTGTGCTTTGGAGTTTAGTGGTTTAAAATAAAGTGGGCTGTTTTTGTCACTGGTTAACCATAATGGAACATACAATTGGCAGAATTTAGTAGAATCCTGTTTGCTTGTAGTAAAAATTAGATGTTAATATGCCATGTAACTTTCATGCATCTTATGTGAAGTGTTCGTATTAAGGCTGATATAAATGTATGTATGTTTCTATATTTGTCCATTCTTCTTTGTTTATAAAAATATACAATAGGATTTTAAATCCACCACTATTTGTGCAATCAGCATTTGTTTGTACACCAAATAATCCTTATCATCATTATGAGTTTATCTCATGCAAATATTCACAGCTGGTTGAGAAGACTTTATCATCTTGTGCTGGGCATGTCTCCTGGACAGACTGAGTAAGACTTGTGGCTGTGCACTGTGTCTGAAGTGTGACAGTGATGCTGCCAGCTCTCTTATCTCTGATATCTTTGATGTCCTTTGTCTGCTTGTTGAAGATCCTCCTGACTGTGCATAATCAATAAGAAGGTGGGCGAGGCAGATATTCTTTATACTTGTTCGTTCGTTTTACCGCCGAGTCCTACTGAAGAAGGTGCTGCCTTAAGTACCCAGTGGCTCATTGTGAACAGAAGCGGTCAATGCGCCTGCCTCTGTAGGCATTTGTTCCGCGGCACTTGCCTTGGCACTAGAGCATGCACTTAAAGGTGATCTCTTGTCCTGTCCTGAGAAGACGTACTGTTACTTGCTCTGAGGTGACTCAGACACAGTGCATCAACATTGGCGTTAGTGTTGGGGTTATTTACTTCCCTTAGGTTTACCCGTAAAGTAATCACTGTGTATGTATGTAGGTGGACACTGATAAAGCTACTTTAACATTTCTTAACTGTCCATAAACCTATTCAGACACATACAAATGACAAGTGTTATGAAACATACCATGTGTACAAATAATTTATAGACATTTGAGGTTCCAAAAACATAATGTTTTAATATATTCGGTAATTAATTTTTTGTGGGTTCTGAAAATACACTGTCTAAATACATTAATTTTAGGAGTTATGGGGGCGATGTTTATCTAGCAGATTCATGCAGCTGCCTGTCCTAGCTATGTCCTGATGACCGTGTCCTGTTTCATCCTTATTTCAAGACACTGCACCTGGAGGTCCTCTCAGTTGGTCTAATCAACACGCCACAGTTCCACAATAGAACAACAGAACATGTTGGCATGTCACATTCGTCTCTGTGGCGTCACACAAGACGTATAGACTTCATCACCTCATTCAAGCATGCATCGCGTCCTTATCAGTCTTTAGTCAGATAATATAAATAATTAGTGCCCTTCTGGCAATCAGATAACTTTACATAAACTGCTGTTGTTGAGCTATTTTAGGTCGATAGCTGCTGCATGCCACAGCATGACTACCTCGACAATATAAACACCACTCATTGGTGCTAATACGAGACCACACCATTCTCAAGTACAGCAACAACAAAGGTCACCTTGCTGGTAGATCTGTGCTGATATTATCTAGACATTGTAAACAGTGGTGCCCACACAGGGAGAGAACTAGTCATGTCTTCTCATCTATGGTTGACACCTCGGCTCTTCTTGTCAGGTGAACATGATACACTTTGTTTCTACACATCTGAGGCCAGTTTCATTAAAATGTTTCCCAATTACTCGGCAGCGTCAGTTTGCATAAATTCTAATGTTTGGATTGTTGAGAAAAAATTGTGTTTTACAAAGACAAGCATCTTAGCATTAATAAAAAAATTAAGAATGTTCTTAGTGGTTTCATGAAACCAACCCCTTATACGTAAGAATGCTAAGAAGTGTAATAATTGCTGGGATTTTTCATCAAATTTATTGACGTCGTTAATTTCAGTCGACGTTTCTGCTGCTTCAAGTGTTGATGTGGAGATGTTTATATTTCTCTGCGCTGCAATAACCGAAATAACCGAAATAAAAAGAAACAAATTATTATCATGAACAAAACATTTATGATAGTGCTTATGGCACGAATATGATAGCATCAATATCCATCTGATACCACTGTGGTGGTCAGTAAGAACAACAGTAGACAAGACGCCAGTGGTGTGAGTCTAGCAGGCAGGTCTAGTCGCAGCTCTAAGCTGGTGGAATCAGGCAGTGGTCAGTTGACTTCCTGTTGTCCTCTGGTCGTGAGGGCATTGACCTCAGAACTACGTTTCTTAAAGGATGGATGTATGTATGTAATTTGTAACAGGAAAACAATTGTCTTGAACATCGGAATGTTGAACACGAAAGGATATTGCTGTTAACTTGGTCTGCATCGGCAGCATTGTCAGTAAATGTGTATGTCTTCAACTGGATATGTTGGCTACCCCATGCATATAGTGCACAGTGGAAACATTCAAATGTTGAACATTGTAGAGTAACTAAGCACAATTTTAACTAAGCACAATTTAACAAGCAGAATACCTTCCACCTAATATATTATAGTCAAAGAAACTTTTAAACTTATCCTTAGTAGACGCCGTCCTTTGTATACATGGGTACAACTCACCCTGCACCAGACGGCTAGATACAGAAAGTTGGAAATTTGTGTATTGGTTGACGCACATTTTAGACTCGGTAGCTCATTTCTTCCTGGTTTCTATGCCATGTAAAGACGTAAATTGTCAATATTTAACTGTCTTACACACCATATTCCCATCGTTGATCTGTAAAACCACTAACGTAATGACACCCCTGCATTAGCCCAGGGCTTTGTAAGAAGATCACACGCCATGTACCACACCGTACAACTTTCACCAGAGTTCTGTGTCCTAGTAATACGATATGATTGTGACATCACATCAGGAACTAGCACTGATACAGTATCTGGATTCAAGGTACTGAACCACCAGGATACCTTGATAGCAAAAGCACAGTGTGTTCTATTTCCCAGTTGCTGTTTACTCTAGGATAAGTCTTCAGATATCCCAACAGAACTTCCTTGATGACAGATATATAACCAAAGCCCTCATGTGGTCACAGAGTGTGACGTCCCCCAAGAAGTGAGTGTAAAGCCCACAGTGGTCAGTACCAGCTGGACACAAGGTGGTAATAAACCAAACACCTACCTACATGTATCTGTGTGTGCGCACACGCACATGTACAGCATGCAGCATGTTCGTATGAGCACTTCCAGTGTGCAGCGATGAAGTAAGTCCTTACTATAAATGAGGAGATCTGGCCAGTAGACTCAGTCTTGTGTTTGTCTACGGCCGACCGGTCCATTACATCATGAGGGGGGACAGGGTGCCACTGAATTACTACACCTCCCAGGGCCTACCTAGAAGGGCCAGTGCTCAGGTGGACGGATGAATCCATTATAGCCACGGGAGGGGGCCCCCCGGCATTGTGGTGTAGCAGTTTTGCAGGATGTGTTTTGTTGGTGTTCGTAAACTTTGTTCATAGTGTTTACTCAGCTTGAGGGATTTGGTAGATGACAGGGTTTACCTGTTGTTTCATGACAAGTGAATGTCACCAGCCCATAGTTCAAACTTCTGTTCACGAGATGAGCACCAAACTGGATCCCAGCCAGTCCTTTAATCCTCATCAAACATTGATCCCTCCTCCTCTGTGTCACTGCATCCAGGACAGGCTGTGTCACTGCGTCCAGGACAGGCTGTGTCACTGCGTCCAGGACAGGCTGTGTCACTGAGTCCAGGACAGGCTGTGTCACTGAGTCCAGGACAGGCTGTGTCACTGCGTCCAGGACAGGCTGTGTCACTGAGTCCAGGACAGGCTGTGTCACTGAGTCCAGGACAGGCTGTGTCACTGCGTCCAGGACAGGCTGTGTCACTGAGTCCAGGACAGGCTGTGTCACTGAGTCCAGGACAGGCTGTGTCACTGCGTCCAGGACAGGCTGTGTCACTGAGTCCAGGACAGGCTGTGTCACTGAGTCCAGGACAGGCTGTGTCACTGAGTCCAGGACAGGCTGTGTCACTGCGTCCAGGACAGGCTGTGTCACTGAGTCCAGGACAGGCTGTGTCACTGAGTCCAGGACAGGCTGTGTCACTGCGTCCAGGACAGGCTGTGTCACTGAGTCCAGGACAGGCTGTGTCACTGCGTCCAGGACAGGCTGTGTCACTGCGTCCAGGACAGGCTGTGTCACTGCGTCCAGGACAGGCTGTGTCACTGCGTCCAGGACAGGCTGTGTCACTGAGTCCAGGACAGGCTGTGTCACTGCGTCCAGGACAGGCTGTGTCACTGCGTCCAGGACAGGCTGTGTCACTGCGTCCAGGACAGGCTGTGTCACTGCGTCCAGGACAGGCTGTGTCACTGCGTCCAGGACAGGCTGTGTCACTGAGTCCAGGACAGGCTGTGTCACTGCGTCCAGGACAGGCTGTGTCACTGTGTCCAGGACAGGCTGTGTCACTGCATCCAGGACAGGCTGTGTCACTGAGTCCAGGACAGGCTGTGTCACTGCGTCCAGGACAGGCTGTCTCACTGCGTCCAGGACAGGCTGTGTCACTGCATCCAGGACAGGCTGTGTCACTGAGTCCAGGACAGGCTGTCTCACTGCGTCCAGGACAGGCTGTGTCACTGCATCCAGGACAGGCTGTGTCACTGAGTCCAGGACAGGCTGTGTCGCTGCCACCAACCGGTGTAGTTTTGTCTCACGTTGTTTTTGGTCATACCTATCCTCAGGAGACATTGTATGACGTACACCACCCAGGTTAGGATATTATTGTCTGACCGGTAGATCTATTATGGACAGGTAGATCTATTAGTAATTAATGTAACATGTAGTCGAGTTGTTTGTCTGTCAATCTGTATGTCCATTTGTGCATTATTTCTGGTGTGAGATTAAATGTACACCACCTTAATTCTGAATATGGAGTAATATTTCATATATGATTTTGGATTCCAAACTGGAAAGTTTGTATTCTATTATTCTGTCCAAATGTTCATATGTTAAAAGTTAAATTTGTGCACATAATCTGAAAAATAAATGCACTTATTGAAGAAAAAAGAGGAAGAAATTTTAGCACTTACCGGTAGCGGTACAAGTATATTTGGGGTCTGTAATTATGACCACACAATTATTTGCAAATTAGTAAAACATCAAATATTTGCAAATATATGCAACATATTTGTTCTACATGGTATACACAGGTATGCAACCTACTCAGATCACATAATAACATAGAATTAACATGGGGGAAAATGAATATTGCATACAGTCGTCACTTTGGACCACAATTTGACGTTAAGCCACTGGTGTGAGATAGTCAGCCTCTTCACATGAGACAAACTGTACATTTCTGCATTTCCTGTTCACAGAAGCTTTCCAAAGGAATCACACATAAGTTAGTCTGCAGCTGCTGACACATTTAACCCCTGTATGGGTCTTCCCTAGGGCTGAGGCACCACACCCAAGGAGAAGCAGATGTCTGTGTTTGTTTCCATATCCCTGCTGCTAATTAGCAAGTAATACATACACTTTTTACAAACTCTTTAGTCAGTTAAATGGGTCAATGCACTTGCATGGAATTCAAACCCAACAGACATTATTCGGGTAATTAAGTGGACCCACTCTGAGCAACTGTACAAATTCTCAGCCAAACCTACCGTGAGTTTGAATGTCAAAAGATCAGGCATTTTAATTGTAAGGTAACGAGCGTAAGATGGTAGGTTTTGTGCTAACACTGATAAGGTTAGCTGATAGGCTAACACATTCGCATGTGGGTTCATGTAGTAGACATTGACGTCATTGCAATGCTGCGTGAATGGCCACATATAATATTAATATAATTATGTATAATGTAGTGATAATTGTTGATTATTGCACCTCGCTGTCAATTATGATTATTTGCAGCGCTGGGAAGTTGAGATTGGTAGTGTGCGTCACTGTAGGTGTGTGTGAATTTTGTTTCACATGTGTTGCTACAGAAGTTGTACTACACAGTGTTGTGCGATTGTAAGGGCTTCTCCAGAAACCCTAATTATTTCCCTGTTATCGGCAATCACAACTCCAAGACCACACCTTAGGCCACGGAAAGTAATATCCGTGTTGACTGCACACTTGTGCTCATATCTTACGGATGTAGGTAAAACAAGCACCAATCCTAAACAGGCGTTTACTTAATCGTTTACATCATTTTATGTGTTATTACCACAGTGTGTACTTTTAACCTGCTGATCTGTTGTAGTACAGTGGTCCTATATACTCTGTGTTGTAATGTAATGTTTACATTCGTAGCCTATTTTTACTTTTACATGTAAGCACCCCTGAATCTACTTTGTAGAGACATGTGGTCTTACGGACTATCACTGGATAGATCTTTTGTTACTGGACATATCTCTGGATAGTTCTTTTGTTACTGGACATATCTCTGGATAGTTCTTTTGTTACTGGACATATCTCTGGATAGTTCTTTTGTTACTGGACATATCACTGGATAGTTCTTTTGTTACTGGACATATCTCTGGATAGTTCTTTTGTTACTGGACATATCACTGGATAGTTCTTTTGTTACTGGACATATCACTGGATAGTTCTTTTGTTACTGGACATATCACTGGATAGTTCTTTTGTTACTGGACATATCACTGGATAGTTCTTTTGTTACTGGACATATCACTGGATAGTTCTTTTGTTACTGGACATATCTCTGGATAGTTCTTTTGTTACTGGACATATCACTGGATAGTTCTTTTGTTACTGGACATATCTCTGGATAGTTCTTTTGTTACTGGACATATCTCTGGATAGTTCTTTTGTTACTGGACATATCTCTGGATAGTTCTTTTGTTACTGGACGTATCTCTGGATAGTTCTTTTGTTACTGGACATATCTCTGGATAGTTCTTTTGTTACTGGACGTATCTCTGGATAGTTCTTTTGTTACTGGACGTATCTCTGGATAGTTCTTTTGTTACTGGACGTATCTCTGGATAGTTCTTTTGTTACTGGACGTATCTCTGGATAGTTCTTTTGTTACTGGACGTATCTCTGGATAGTTCTTTTGTTACTGGACGTATCTCTGGATAGTTCTTTTGTTACTGGACGTATCTCTGGATAGTTCTTTTGTTACTGGACGTATCTCTGGATAGTTCTTTTGTTACTGGACGTATCTCTGGATAGTTCTTTTGTTACTGGACGTATCTCTGGATAGTTCTTTTGTTACTGGACGTATCTCTGGATAGTTCTTTTGTTACTGGACGTATCTCTGGATAGTTCTTTTGTTACTGGACGTATCTCTGGATAGTTCTTTTGTTACTGGACTTATCTCTGGATAGTTCTTTTGTTACTGGACATATCTCTGGATAGTTCTTTTGTTACTGGACATATCTCTGGATAGTTCTTTTGTTACTGGACATATCTCTGGATAGTTCTTTTGTTACTGGACATATCACCGGATAGTTCTTTTGTTACTGGACATATCACCGGATAGTTCTTTTGTTACTGGACATATCACCGGATAGTTCTTTTGTTACTGGACATATCACCGGATAGTTCTTTTGTTACTGGACATATCTCCGGATAGTTCTTTTGTTACTGGACATATCACCGGATAGTTCTTTTAAATAAATTATAAATAAATAAAATAATAAAAAAAGTTAAGTTGACTTGTTAAACATCGTAAGCATTTTTAACACTATGGATCAGCAAAGTACATAATATGAAATGTAGCATTTCTGTGTTTAATGAACATTACCATAGACTGGCACTGGTCATGGGATTTCCTGTCTTGTCGTTGTCCCGACGTGAACTTAATGGGCGACATTTTGTAAGAGAAACATTACATTGACCGGCTGAGTTCTAAACAAATGTTCTCTTCTGAAGCCTTTTAGCTCCAACACTGCAGGAAGCCATCTGTGGAACGAGGAACGACTGAGTGACACTTCAATGTTTACATCCATTCACCAAATTAGTCATGTCACAATGTCTAATTGCGCTGATCAATTTGCCTCAATGGATGTATTGATTATCTGTCATATCGTTCATCATCCGGATGGTTATCAACAATATTCCGTTGCAGCTTTCACCTTCTGAATTGTCTCACTTAGCAGTCTGTGGGTGGCCGTGGGAGAAAATGGTACATGGAGCAAATGGTACAGGGAGGAAATGGTACAGGGAGAAAATGGTACAGAGAGGAAATGGTATAGGGAGAAAATGATACAGGGAGAAAATGGAAGAAGTAGAAAATGGCACGGAGAAAATGATACAGGTAGAAAATGGTACAGGGAGAAAATGGCACAGGGAGAAAATGATACAGGTAGAAAATGGTACAGGGAGAAAATGGCACAGGGAGAAAATGATACAGGTAGAAAATGGTACAGGGAGAAAATGGCACAGGGAGAAAATGATACAGGTAGAAAATGGTACAGGGAGAAAATGGCACAGGGAGAAAATGATACAGGTAGAAAATGGTACAGGGAGAAAATGGCACAGGGAGAAAATGATACAGGTAGAAAATGGTACAGGGAGAAAATGGTACAGGGAGAAAATGCATTAGGAATTAGTTTGATGTAACTATCAAGTATTAATGTGGATAATTTAGTGCATATTATTGTCATTGTATACCTGACCTTCAACTACATATTAAAGTAATCTGAATAACATTTAAAAAATCTACTGTTGTCACTGTAACATGAATTAGTTTATGTAGTGAGACAAAAATATCCTCACCTGAAATTATTTTGGTAAAATATTGTTTACAACAAGTGGTTCTCCTGAATTTCTCCCTTTCCGCATCCTTTCTTCTCATTTTGCCTCCCATTCTCCTTCACTCACTCACTCATCCCATCTCCCTCCCTGCCCATTTCATTCTTACAAAGATAATTTTTACACTTCCACACCCCTTTCACCTCCCTTATTTCTGCAATCATTTTCTCCACTCATTCTCCATCTCCCACTCCCTTCTTACCCCGTAAGCAGCCTAATACATACCTACATCCATATCCATCCATTCATTCCCTCCATTCATAAATCCATTTCTACCTCCCTCCCCTCTCTTCCCATCACCGCAATATCCCTATCCACTTCCCTCTCTCTATTCCTCCCTCTTCCCTTACCTACATTAATTCCATCCCCCGGCGCTCCACCTTAGCTGCCTGTTATACCACCTTTGCTATCTCCATTCCTCATCTCATCCTAATTCCTTTCTTCCTTACCCTATCTGTCTCTGTCACAATTGACAATTATAAAACAATCAACTTAACACTGATTACAAGTAACAAGAAGACAGAACACTTCTTGTTTGTTTTCTCTCACTCAGCAGCACTTCTGGTGAACCTGACGGATGACAGATCTGCTTGCTGTAAAGAACTGTTATAACAGAATAAGTGGACGGAAATGACCGAGTAATATTCGACGGTTGCACCGACTCGTGCCAGATTTCCACGAAGAACGCAGTTCATCAACAGTTGCCCGTGCACATGGAGGCATTGTGGCTGGCTTCAACCTAAGCCGCTGTAGGCGTGTGTTCTCTGTGAGCTCGTGGGTGCCGTGGAAGCAGGCGCCTGCACTGGGCTACGACTAATGGCACAGACACCTGATGTTTTTCTCACACCTCTCCTGCTTTCAGAAGCAGCTGTAGCATCACCTGGCAGCTAATGGGGTTGACACTTGTCGTTTCTCTCGCACACCTCTGGTGTTGGCTGTGGCAGCTTACAGCGACGTCATGGCATGGTTCTTGTGGTGATGTGGAGAGAAGCGATTCTTTACCGGCAAGGAACCAGCAGAAGGTGGTTACACTGTGACCAACTCTTGCACTGAGTCAGTCCAGTGGTGGGAGTGTGTCTGGGAACGTGACCACTCAAAAGCGAACTGGTAGTGACAGTCTTTGTGGAGGCATTTGTACACTAACAAAAGTTGTTATCCAAAGTTGCAGCCTGCAGATGGCTGGTACCATTTGATTATGAGAGTTTGTGTCATTTGTTCCTGCGGGTGGCTGGACTGCAGCCGTGATGTTGTTAGCTGGTCATGAATATTTTGTGGTAATACTTGACCATTTCAATGTTGATGTCATCAGCAGCAGTCCCTCAAAACAACAATAGTGTCGTCCAAAGGTCGGTCATGTTTCCTGAGGTGACTCAATAGCGCGATTTCTGATCTGCAGGTCTTGTTGAGTGTGGGCAGGGGCCAGGTGGAAGGGAGACGTTTCTCCTCTGCCTTTTCTCATCCTTGTGAATTAGACCTTGATGTAGGGAACGTTCCTATATCGTGCCACACCATATATCCTTATATTGTATTCCTGTTCTATGCCAGTGGTGTTCTTGTCTTATGCTGATGGTGTTCTTGTCTTTTGTTGATGGTGTTCCAGTCTTATGTTGATGGTGTTCTTTCTTATGCTGATGGTGTTCCAGTCCTACGTTGATGGTGTTCCAGTCCTATGTTGATAGTGTTCTTGTCCTATGTTGATGGTGTTCCAGTCATACGTTGATGGGGTTCCAGTCCTACGTTGATGGTGTTCCAGTCCTATGTTGATGGTGTTCCAGTCCTGTGTTGATGGTGTTCCAGTCCTGTGTTGATGGTGTTCCAGTCCTATGTTGATGGTGTTCCAGTCCTGTGTTGATGGTGTTCCAGTCCTGTGTTGATGGTGTTCCAGTCCCATGTTGATGGTGTTCCAGTCCCATGTTGATGGTGTTCCAGTCCTATGTTGATGGTGTTCTTGTCCTATGTTGATGGTGTTCTTGTCTTATGTTGATGGTGTTCCAGTCCTAAGTTGATGGTGTTCTTGTCTTATGTTGATCGTGTTCCAGTCCTATGTTGATGGTGTTCCAGTGATCCAGTCCCATGTTGATGGTGTTCCAGTCCTATGTTGATGGTGTTCCAGTCCTATGTTGATGGTGTTCTTGTGTTATGTTGGTGGTGTTCCAGTCCTATGTTGATGGTGTTCCAGTCCTATGTTGATGGTGTTCTTGTCTTATGTTGATGGTGTTCCAGTCATATGTTGATGGTGTTCTTGTGTTATGTTGGTGGTGTTCCAGTCCCATGTTGATGGGGTTCCAGTCCTATGTTGATGGTGTTGTTGTCTTATGTTGATGGTGTTCTGACTTTATGTTGAGGGTCAGTTTCAGTATGATCAAATCATACATTTTATGATGTTCCTGTTTTATCCTGAATGACATCAGAGAAAAGTGAACACGCTGCTACCGTGGCACACCTACGTGGACTTGCGTAATACAATTTGAAGAAATTCTATGTGACTGATCCGATGTTAACAGGGGTCACGTTTAAACTGACCTCTGTACCTTTTTGGCTTTTATCGTCATTTTAGCTTATTAAGGCTTTCTGGAAAGAAAATGTTTGTGTACAGAAAACAGGTATTTCATACGAAAAGACCAACCATTTGTCAATGAAGTGCACAGACCATGACAACTAATACTGGTGTCTTTGTCTACCATATATCTGTACTGCCCTTCCTCTCACTTTCATTGTGAAGATCCTAAACTGTACTGAACTAACTGCCCTTCCTCTCACTTTCATTGTGAAGACCCTAAACTGTACTGAACTAACTGCCCTTCCTCTCACTTTCATTGTGAAGACCCTAAACTGTACTGAACTAACTGCCCTTCCTCTCACTTTCATTGTGAAGATCCTAAACTGTACTGAACTAACTGCCCTTCCTCTCACTTTCATTGTGAAGACCCTAAACTGTACTGAACTAACTGCACCCTTTCCTCTCACTTTCCTTGTGAAGACCCTAAACTGTACTGAACTAACTGCCCTTTCTCTCACTTTCCTTGTGAAGACCCTAAACTGTACTGAACTAACTGCCCTTCCTCTCACTTTCATTGTGAAGACCCTAAACTGTACTGAACTAACTGCCCTTCCTCTCACTTTCATTGTGAAGACCCTAAACTGTACTGAACTAACTGCCCTTCCTCTCACTTTCATTGTGAAGACCCTAAACTGTACTGAACTAACTGCCCTTCCTCTCACTTTCATTGTGAAGACCCTAAGCTGTACTGAACTAACTGCCCTTCCTCTCACTTTCATTGTGAAGACCCTAAACTGTACTGAACTAACTGCCCTTCCTCTCACTTTCATTGTGAAGACCCTAAACTGTACTGAACTAACTGCCCTTCCTCTCACTTTCATTGTGAAGGCCCTAAACTGTACTGAACTAACTGCCCTTCCTCTCACTTTCATTGTGAAGACCCTAAACTGTACTGAACTAACTGCCCTTCCTCTCACTTTCATTGTGAAGACCCTAAACTGTACTGAACTAACTGCCCTTCCTCTCCTTTCATTGTGAAGACCCTAACTGTACTGAACTAACTGCCCTTCCTCTCAGTTTCATTGTGAAGACCCTAAACTGTACCGAACTAACTGCCCTTCCTCTCAGTTTCATTGTGAAGACCCTAAACTGTACTGAACTAACTGCCCTTCCCCTCGCTTTCATTGTGAAGACCCCAAACTGTACTGAACTAACTGCCCTTCCTCTCGCTTTCATTGTGAAGACCCTAAACTGTACTGAACTAACTGCCCTTCCTCTCGCTTTCATTGTGAAGACCCTAAACTGTACTGAACTAACTGCCCTTCCTCTCGCTTTCATTGTGAAGACCCTAAACTGTACTGAACTAACTGCCCTTCCTCTCGCTTTCATTGTGAAGACCCTAAACTGTACTGAACTAACTGCCCTTCCTCTCACTTTCATTGTGAAGACCCTAAACTGTACTGAACTAACTGCCCTTCCTCTCGCTTTCATTGTGAAGACCCAAAGCTGTACTGAACTAACTGCCCTTCCTCTCGCTTTCATTGTGAAGACCCTAAACTGTACTGAACTAACTGCACTGACGTCACATGTTCCAACAGTAGAAATACATGGCTGGCGTCGTGTGCAACTGCATCTTCAGATGAGCTGTGTAGTGGCACTCCACCTCTTGTAGTGGGGACAGTTAATCAAACACGATAAGATCAGCTGTCTCATTTCAGAGGATAAATGTTGGATGATGAATGCAGTTATTGGGAGTTATTGCCTCCTGTGGCCATAACGTTTGATCTTGTTTGATCCAGGGAAGTGTGGTGAGCCCTGTAGGATCGAGTACCATAATCACACACATTCATGCAGTAATATGTGCCAGTTGCATAGTGTAGTAAAATGAATAATGAAATCAAGGTTCTGCAGTGCAGTGATTACAACACCACATCACTGGAATCTACATTGCGTCAGTTTTTTTCAAGATTTACATTGCTATTGCCAGTTGTAGGTACTTTGTGTTGTAACTCGCAACAGTCTTGAGATATATGAGAGACAGGGTTCATGTTGTAAAAAAAACTGGTCAGAACAATTGCACATAAAATACAGTGTAACGTGATTTGAACACTCCTGCGGACTGGTCACCGTGCTATGGTAGAACCTACCCTAACTTCATGAAATTGATGTAATAATTATATAATAATGTAATGATTTATGTAATCATTATAGGCGTTAATTATAAGCATTACCTGTTTTGTTTCCCCACATAATATCTTCAGTTAAAAGTAACGGGTGATGTATGACCAAACTATTACTTTTGACCTTTTCACATAACCAACGCTCATTCAGTTTAGTGTAGTAAACAAAATGTTGATGTACTTTCTGGACATGCTTCTAACTATGGTTCTGTGGTAATCCGTGCGAGCCTGTTAGGGCTCAACCTTCAACGACAATAAAAACACTGTTGAAGTTGCCACTGATAACCTGATGGCACAGGTGCTTTGAAGAGGTGCCTCAACATGACTGCCCTTAGCTTACCTGGCGGCAACCCACTTAGATGCAGATGCAGGCAATAACATCACATCTTGGGTTTCTCCTCTGGCTCCAAGTGAACAATCACATCGCGGCTCAGGACATTCTAAGCAGATTTATCCAGCACTAACTGCGGCCAGGTTAGTTACTCCCAGGATGATCCTACAAAAAGGGGGGGTTGTATGGAGTGTCCTGGAAATACAGCTCCATTTTCTTCTAAGTGAAAGTAATAAAGGGATTCTATTGCAATAAATTAATAATAATAATAAAATAATATAACATCACTTACTAAGAAATAAACACGTAAAATATACCTAAAATACAGTCACTAAAACATAAAAAAGATAATTAGGAACAAAAGGATGAGATTGTGCCCGATGCACTGTCTTATGCAGTGCATAACTGAATGGATTCTAAATTGCAGTAATGAACTGATTTGGCATGTTTGACTGACGTCACATATTGTTTGATCATAACAACATGAAAGGAATCGAGCCCAGATGTACAGGCACTTTAATTGCCTCAGCACACCACATGATTCCTAGAAAATCTTGTAAAACCGGGCGGCTAATGTCTTGGTAAGAGGATTAGGATTAGTGTTAGGTGGCAAGAGGATTTGGACCGCTTCGATGGCTTTCTATTTACACAAGTATGTGGTACTACCAGGTATATATGGTCCACTTTCACTCTCAAGGTATCATTATTTTTCATAGAAACCATCTTACAAAATGTCCTGTGAGTCTTGTATATATATATATATATATATATATATATATATATATATATATATATTACAAGACTCACAGGACATTTTGTAAGATGGTTTCTATGAAAAATATATGTGTACTGTAGTCCCCCCTCGTATGGCACCTCTCACCAAAGGCCATCCGGATTATACAGCCATTTTTTATTTCATTAACATTTTCTAATACAAACTATCCCTCACTGGAGTGGTCACTCGGCTAATGCAACCAACAGCCAGGGTTACATAAAGAATCTAACCATCTTCAGCGGCCAATTGGCAATAAAAAACTGCAATTTTAATCACATGTCAATATCAAATTAAATAGGCCTGCCATACACATTCGTCGTTCTCGGCAAAACAGTACATAGCTGGTATTGTTGCAATGTTAGATGTCTCAAATGTTGACAGTGAATATGTGAACTTGTAAGGGAGCGCCCAGTTTTCCTTGAAGCAGAGCATACAATGATGATTCCCCCTCATCAGAGGCCACCTGGCTTATGTGGTCACTTTGGGTTTGCTGACAGTTTGCCCCTACACAAGGAGGACTACTGTATGTACCCAGCAAACAAGGAACCATTTCTGAACCAGTTGATACATGTCATACTGGTTCATAAGTGGTACCCCTCCACCAGTATGTGTTTTCGTGTGTATTCATGTGAATACACGTGTTCTGCCTGTTGTCATGAATTTTGAACGAGTTTGACACGAGTCGTACTGGGTCAGAACTCGTACAGTTTTACTGGTGCGTGTCATCACGTGAAAAACTTGTGATTTCACGGTAAACACGTGTCGACACACCAAATTTGTTCACAGAATCCAGTGAATTCACGTACGGAAACACATGAATTGAGCCAGTTGAACTCGTGAATTCACTTATAGAACATGTGAAATCACGGGTCGTTGTTTGCTGGGTACATATATTTCTACGAAAAATTATTATGCCTCGAGAGTATAGTGAAATATATATATGTCTATATACATATGTGTGTAATATATGATTATATATAATTTATTATAAATACAGTATTATACACACAGTTCAAAAGAGTACGAGGTAGAGCTCTTAAAATTGCACTGAAATCATGAAGAACCCGCGTTCAGTGATTTATCATAACCAGGCTCAAATAATAAATACCTGTATGTGTTTTGTACACACATTCTGTCATGGTGACTCAATGTGAACTGTCCTAATGTTTAGTAATGACGTCTTTGTTTTCTGAGAAGACTTGTTTCTGTCGTTGCAGTTGGAGGCCCAGGGCAGCCCGGCAGACATGTGTCATCTCAGCTCCAGTAATCTCGGTCATCTCCAAGGTAAGATCTTGGCTGCGATGTGGAATTTCACCAGGAACTTACTTCTCACATTGCCAGTTTATATGGTATGCCAATAACACAAGCAAATTTTTTATCTGATGTCACGTGGACATGGAATTTTGTACATTTCTAGCAACAGATATGAACCATAAACGAAAGATGGTGAAGAACCAATATGAATAGTGGGGAGCGGTGGTCGCGCGGTTGAGTGCTGGACTGTCAATTGAGGGGACAGTGGTTCAATCCCACCTGCCGCCGTTTCGTAGCTTAGGTAATTTTGTAACCCGACATTTGTCTGTATCTTTCGGAAGAGCTGTTGGTCCTTTCTATCTGGTGTCTATGCTAGGGGAAGTAAAAGATCCCACACAGGAGGTAAATGTGTAACCTTTAGTGGACTCGCTAATTCATGAGAAGGACAAGTCTAAAAACCAATGACATTAGTGGTCAGCAAGTTGACCGAGGTCATTTAATGGAAGAAGACGAATTCTGTGCTGCGGAATCAAATGATTCTGGATTGCATGGCGAGCTCCTTAAACAACGTCATAGAGACAAATGTAGGTAATCATGGCAGGTACTTTGTGGATCTTATGAATTTGCGTTAGAGCATCACAGATTTGCCTCACTTAGGGTTCATAATTATACTATTTATTTATTTGTTGACTAACTTAAAATAATATTTTTTAGAAGAAATTTTATAATTTTAAAGAACATTTTATATATATTTATTAATTTATTAACTAGCTTAATACAATTATTTTAAATGGATAATCTATTATTTTAAAATATACCTGAGATATGTTATTTATTTATTATATCAAAATAACATCTTTTTATCATTTTAAAGGACATTGTATATTATATATTTATTTGCCATATTAAATTTTATTGTATATATATAGGCAGTTAGGCACTGTGTGAGTCAACGCCAGGCTACATTCCAATTTAACATGTAATGCATGTTGAAAACGGCAATAAAGCTTTATTATTATTATTATTGTTATTATTATAATATTATTTTTATCTGTGTACATTTCTACCTGCAGTTGTTTAAAAGTCTTCATGCTCTCAACCAACGTAGCTGTGCAAAGTACAACTACGAACAACCATGTTAATTCGATTAACCAGTTGTGCCAGTGATGCCACTGGTGGCACAAGAGACTCGCGGCCTGCTGGAGGATATGTGGCAGACAGAGTTGCTGGAGTCAGCTTCTAAACGAATAACGGTGAAGAACCAGTTGTAAAAACATTTGGTTGATTCCTGCTTTCAATCAATTAATTGATTATATATTTTGTTTAATTGATTATTGTTTCGAATATGTTTTGAGTAAAATATGTACCAAGCGACCAAAAACCTGTTTAGGTCTCATGACGGAAATTTTTGGCATTATAATATGCATGTATATTTCCTCTGTGAATGTGTGTGTGTTTCATCTGTAGCTATTCTGCATGCTGTCGAGACTTATCCTGACGTTGTCCAAGTGCTCAAGAGTTTCCGCGCATGCCAGTGCGCCAAACCATGTCCGCAGCTTGTTGTCGACGTCATCTGTAACCATGGCAACAAGTGGGTGAAGGTCATCGCCAGGAAGGCACAGGCTGTCCACCTCATCTGGGCAGGTAACGTGCTCCTTCAAGGTCATGTTTTGTGTATGATGGTAACTAACTGATGATAGCTCCCTCTCCCTCTCCCTCTCCCTCTCCCTCTCCCTCTCCCTCTCCCTCTCCCTCTCCCTCTCCCTCTCCCTCTTCCTCTCCCTCTCCCTCTCCCTCTCCCTCTCCCTCTCCCTCTCCCTCTCCCTCTCCCTCTCCCTCTCCCTCTCCCTCCCTGCCCCTCCCCTTCCCCCTTCCCCCTTCCCCTCCCCTCCCCTCCCCTCCCCCACCCTCCCCCTCCCTCCCTCCCTCCCTCCCCCCCTCCCTCCTTCCCTCCCTCCTTGTTTGCTCACTCGCTCCCTTGCTCACTCCCTCCCTCTTGCTCCCTCACTCCCTCCCTCGCTCCTCCCTCCCCCTCCTTCCCTCCCTCCCTCCTTGCTCCCTCCCTCTCGCTCGCTCACTCCCTCCCTCCCTCCTCTTACTCTCTTGCTTCCTCGCTCCCTCCCTCCCATGTGTAAATATGGTAACCAAGAAGTTATTTCAACACTATCTACTGCCTGGGTTCTACACTACATACTAGTAACCATTAGATTTGAGTAAAACAGGGGCATTGAGAGTGACCAGTATAAGTCACAAGATGTCATATTGAATGTTATCTTTACTGGACAAGCATCGTAAAGCTATGTACGTTTTCAGCACATAAATGTATGAGTTGACGCTTTCATGTAGATGTTTCACAAACGGTCATCTAGATATCCCTGTGTCAACCCAGAGTTGTGTACACCTACAAGAATTGTTATTTGTAACAGAAATCCAAACACCCATAAACGATCCAATTTTTGTATCGCTCCAAAATATAAACACAGTAGCTAATCTAGAAGAATTAGACTTCTGCAAAATCCTCTTTTTCAATATTCTTGCTACCGTGGTATTGCATTCTCAAACAAGCTCACTGTGCATCATGGGATACATTGATTAGATCATGCCATGGGTGAGTGCACTTGGCAAAAAGTATTTGTGGGAGTCGTTCTTTAGACGTGTTGTGAATCAACAATTTGCTATTCACCTGACAGTAGACAAATGTGGTTAAAAAATCATTCTTAATAAACAATAAATTGTGAGGAATGTCACATATACATTTAAATGGTGTAGTGAAAAAAACACACTTGGCCCTAGTGCTCATCCAAATAATGCAATCTCGTGTTAGTGATGTGTAATTTGGAAATCATCAGTGTTGACATTATACATAAAACAAAATGTGTTGGTGTTTGTTATGTGACAGTTACTAATAATGACTCATTGTGGCATTCAAAACACATGGTGTGCATTTTAAACAGACCAAGTAGTGGAAACGATCTTTAATCACTACAATGGTCCACTTTGTCACATTGAATTAACACACTGCAGAAACAGTGTCCACTCTGAATCTTATGTTTGAGAGTTAATTTGACAATTGTAACTAAATTTACCAATACCATGTTTTAATCTAGGTTGGTCTCATCAAATCTAATAGTAAGTCATTATATAAAAGAACCCTAGCCAAATTCACCTGTTCTGAGTTTTTATTTGCCCATAGTGCTCATGAAAACCCCTGTAATTTTGAATATTGTATATACTCTTAAAAACTGCACAACACTATTGGGCTCTAACAGCCCCCCTCAGGGTTTTCTGAAATACAAGTCCCATTATCCAAGACAAAAGACAAGTTATTTGAACAGAAAAACCTGTTGTAATTTTCAAAAACACTTTCCAATGTCAAAGTATTTCAGTGTAAGGGCTTGAGTCTTGGTATAAATTACTTCCACAAAAATGTCTATATTAATGCACCCAGTAACAGTTGTTTTAGCTGTCGGGTCCACTTTGCCTCCATATCCCCTACAGTAATCAATTCATCACACCTGCTCTGTGTAACACAAGTGTTTGTTTGGCCAGCTGTAACTTGGTGGCTGAGAGAACTATTCAATTAGGTTCACAGATTTCAACCAGTTTTCCAATTTCCCTCCATCAATTGATTAGATCGCCTGTCTGTGATGCAGGTTGACACAGTGTAGAGTACCAGAGATACAACGAGATTGTCTGGTAGACTCTCAGGGAACACAGACTCTGATGACTTGCGTCTGTGCCTTGCTTCAGGGACCTGTGAGCCACTTTCAGTGCCACTGACATGTCGTTCTGTCATTGCCCGTGACATGAGCGGTACTTTCAGTACCCCTCATGTGTGGTACTTTCAGTTCTTCTGACATGTGTGGTACTTTTAGTTCTCCTGACATGTGTGGTACTTTTAGTTCTCCTGACATGTGTGGTACTTTTAGTTCTCCTAACATATGTGGTACTTTCTGAGCCCCTGGCGTTTTCTTCATGACAAACCAGTCAGCTATTTGTTTAATTAATCACGATCTGTTTTATTTGCATCTCTACAAGTTGTGCCTGTGACAGTCAATAATCTCTAGACCTGGAACCTTTGGGTAATCTTAGTGACCAGTCGGCCTTGATTAGCTTTCTGCTCCTGTCGCCGTGGTCCCTCTCAGTGTAGGCCTGGAGTGTATGAGTCACAGCCACTTGCTCTGGTCTTTCACATCTTCCTCATTCAGCCCCCTCCACTCCATGACTTCTTTTACACTGTCCATCCATCTTTTTATTGGTGTTTCGTCTTTTTTCTCTTCCCACGGATTGACAATTCTGCAGCTTGTCTCAGATGGTGGTTTTTCTCTCCAAAGTGGACGTGGCCATACCAGTGATCATGACCTTGGCTAGCTTTATCAATTGCAACTGCCCATCTTGGTCAGTCATCTGCCTGTTTTGAAGACAAGTACCAATAGATGGGTCTCTGACAAAGTTCCTGGAGTGTAGCGTGTGTACCAGGGGAAGACATTGAATTAGTGATGCCAGTGTAGCATGTGTACCAGTGGAAGACATTGAACTAGTGACGCCAGTGTAGCATGTGTACCAGTAGAAGACATTGAACTAGTGACACCAGTGTAGCATGTGTACTAATAGAAGACATTGAACTAGTTACGCCAGTGTAGCGTGTGTACCAGTAGAAGACATTGAACTAGTGACGCCAGTGTAGCGTGTGTACCAGTGGAAGACATTGAACTAGTGACGCCAGTGTAGCATGTGTACCAGTGGAAGACATTGAACTAGTGACGCCAGTGTAGCGTGTGTACCAGTGGAAGACATTGAACTAGTGACGCCAGTGTAGCGTGTGTACCAGTAGAAGACATTGAACTAGTGACGCCAGTGTAGCGTGTGTACCAGTGGAAGACATTGAACTAGTGACGCCAGTGTAGCGTGTGTACCAGTGGAAGACATTGAACTAGTGACGCCAGTGTAGCGTGTGTACCAGTAGAAGACATTGAACTAGTGACGCCAGTGTAGCGTGTGTACCAGTGGAAGACATTGAACTAGTGCCGCCAGTGTAGCGTGTGTACCAGTGGAAGACACTGAATTAGTGACGCCAGTGTAGCGTGTGTACCAGTGGAAGACATTGAACTAGTGACGCCAGTGTAGCATGTGTACCAGTGGAAGACATTGAACTAGTGATGCCAGTGTAGCATGTGTACCAGTGGAAGACATTGAACTAGTGACGCCAGTGTAGCGTGTGTACCAGTGGAAGACATTGAATTAGTGACGCCAGTGTAGCATGTGTACCAGTGGAAGACATTGAACTAGTGACGCCAGTGTAGCGTGTGTACCAGTAGAAGACATTGAACTAGTGACGCCAGTGTAGCATGTGTACCAGTGGAAGACATTGAACTAGTGACGCCAGTGTAGCATGTGTACCAGTGGAAGACATTGAACTAGTGACGCCAGTGTAGCGTGTGTACCAGTAGAAGACATTGAACTAGTGACGCCAGTGTAGCATTGTACCAGTGGAAGACATTGAACTAGTGACGCCAGTGTAGCATGTGTACCAGTAGAAGACATTGAACTAGTGACGCCAGTGTAGCGTGTGTACCAGTAGAAGACATTGAACTAGTGACGCCAGTGTAGCATGTGTACCAGTGGAAGACATTGAACTAGTGACGCCAGTGTAGCGTGTGTACCAGTAGAAGACATTGAACTAGTGACGCCAGTGTAGCGTGTGTACCAGTGGAAGACATTGAATTAGTGACGCCAGTGTAGCATGTGTACCAGTGGAAGACATTGAACTAGTGACGCCAGTGTAGCGTGTGTACCAGTGGAAGACATTGAACTAGTGACGCCAGTGTAGCGTGTGTACCAGTGGAAGACATTGAACTAGTGACGCCAGTGTAGCATGTGTACCAGTGGAAGACATTGAACTAGTGACGCCAGTGTAGCATGTGTACCAGTGGAAGACATTGAACTAGTGACGCCAGTGTAGCATGTGTACCAGTGGAAGACATTGAACTAGTGATGCCAGTGTAGCGTGTGTACCAGTGGAAGACATTGAACTAGTGACGCCAGTGTAGCATGTGTACCAGTGGAAGACATTGAACTAGTGACGCCAGTGTAGCATGTGTACCAGTGGAAGACATTGAACTAGTGACGCCAGTGTAGCATGTGTACCAGTGGAAGACATTGAACTAGTGACGCCAATGTAGCATGTACCAGTAGAAGACATTGAACTAGTGACGCCAGTGTAGCATGTGTACCAGTGGAAGACATTGAACTAGTGATGCCAGTGTAGCATGTACCAGTAGAAGACATTGAACTAGTGATGCCAGTGTAGCATGTGTACCAGTGGAAGACATTGAACTAGTGACGCCAGTGTAGCGTGTGTACCAGTAGAAGACATTGAACTAGTGCCGCCAGTGTAGCGTGTGTACCAGTAGAAGACATTGAATTAGTGACGCCAGTGTAGCATGTACCAGTAGAAGACATTGAACTAGTGATGCCAGTGTAGCATGTAGCATGTGTACCAGTGGAAGACATTGAACTAGTGACGCCAGTGTAGCGTGTGTACCAGTAGAAGACATTGAACTAGTGATGCCAGTGTAGCATGTGTACCAGTGGAAGACATTGAACTAGTGACGCCAGTGTAGCGTGTGTACCAGTAGAAGACATTGAACTAGTGACGCCAGTGTAGCATGTGTACCAGTGGAAGACATTGAACTAGTTACGCCAGTGTAGCGTGTGTACCAGTGGAAGACATTGAATTAGTGACGCCAGTGTAGCGTGTGTACCAGTGGAAGACATTGAACTAGTGACGCCAGTGTAGCATGTACCAGTAGAAGACATTGAACTAGTGACGCCAGTGTAGCATGTACCAGTGGAAGACATTGAACTAGTGACGCCAGTGTAGCGTGTGTACCAGTAGAAGACATTGAACTAGTGACGCCAGTGTAGCGTGTGTACCAGAAGAAGACATTGAACTAGTGACGCCAGTGTAGCGTGTGTACCAGTAGAAGACATTGAACTAGTGACGCCAGTGTAGCGTGTGTACCAGTGGAAGACATTGAACTAGTGATGCCAGTGTAGCATGTGTACCAGTGGAAGACATTGAACTAGTGATGCCAGTGTAGCATGTACCAGTAGAAGACATTGAACTAGTGATGCCAGTGTAGCATGTGTACCAGTGGAAGACATTGAACTAGTGACGCCAGTGTAGCGTGTGTACCAGTAGAAGACATTGAACTAGTGACGCCAGTGTAGCATGTGTACCAGTGGAAGACATTGAACTAGTGACGCCAGTGTAGCATGTGTACCAGTGGAAGACATTGAACTAGTGACGCCAGTGTAGCGTGTGTACCAGTGGAAGACATTGAACTAGTGACGCCAGTGTAGCATGTGTACCAGTGGAAGACATTGAACTAGTGATGCCAGTGTAGCATGTGTACCAGTGGAAGACATTGAACTAGTGACGCCAGTGTAGCGTGTGTACCAGTGGAAGACATTGAACTAGTGACGCCAGTGTAGCATGTGTACCAGTGGAAGACATTGAACTAGTGATGCCAGTGTAGCATGTACCAGTAGAAGACATTGAACTAGTGATGCCAGTGTAGCATGTGTACCAGTGGAAGACATTGAACTAGTGATGCCAGTGTAGCATGTACCAGTAGAAGACATTGAACTAGTGATGCCAGTGTAGCATGTGTACCAGTGGAAGACATTGAACTAGTGATGCCAGTGTAGCATGTACCAGTAGAAGACATTGAACTAGTGATGCCAGTGTAGCATGTGTACCAGTGGAAGACATTGAACTAGTGATGCCAGTGTAGCATGTACCAGTAGAAGACATTGAACTAGTGATGCCAGTGTAGCATGTGTACCAGTGGAAGACATTGAACTAGTGACGCCAGTGTAGCATGTGTACCAGTGGAAGACATTGAACTAGTGACGCCAGTGTAGCGTGTGTACCAGTGGAAGACATTGAACTAGTGACGCCAGTGTAGCATGTGTACCAGTGGAAGACATTGAACTAGTTACGCCAGTGTAGCATGTGTACCAGTGGAAGACATTGAACTAGTGACGCCAGTGTAGCGTGTGTACCAGTGGAAGACATTGAACTAGTGACGCCAGTGTAGCGTGTGTACCAGTAGAAGACATTGAACTAGTGACGCCAGTGTAGCGTGTGTACCAGTGGAAGACATTGAATTAGTGACGCCAGTGTAGCGTGTGTACCAGTAGAAGACATTGAACTAGTGATGCCAGTGTAGCATGTGTACCAGTAGAAGACATTGAACTAGTGACGCCAGTGTAGCATGTACCAGTAGAAGACATTGAACTAGTGACGCCAGTGTAGCATGTGTACCAGTGGAAGACATTGAACTAGTTACGCCAGTGTAGCGTGTGTACCAGTGGAAGACATTGAACTAGTGATGCCAGTGTAGCATGTGTACCAGTGGAAGACATTGAACTAGTGATGCCAGTGTAGCATGTGTACCAGTGGAAGACATTGAACTAGTGATGCCAGTGTAGCGTGTGTACCAGTGGAAGACATTGAACTAGTGACGCCAGTGTAGCATGTGTACCAGTGGAAGACATTGAACTAGTGATGCCAGTGTAGCGTGTGTACCAGTGGAAGACATTGAACTAGTGATGCCAGTGTAGCATGTGTACCAGTAGAAGACATTGAACTAGTGACGCCAGTGTAGCATGTGTACCAGTGGAAGACATTGAACTAGTGACGCCAGTGTAGCGTGTGTACCAGTAGAAGACATTGAACTAGTGACGCCAGTGTAGCATGTGTACCAGTGGAAGACATTGAACTAGTTACGCCAGTGTAGCATGTACCAGTAGAAGACATTGAACTAGTGACGCCAATGTAGCATGTACCAGTAGAAGACATTGAACTAGTGACGCCAGTGTAGTGTGTATACCAGTAGAAGACATTGAACTAGTGACGCCAGTGTAGTATGTATACCAGTAGAAGACATTGAACTAGTGACGCCAGTGTAGCGTGTGTACCAGTAGAAGACATTGAACTAGTGACGCCAGTGTAGCATGTACCAGTAGAAGACATTGAACTAGTGACGCCAGTGTAGCATGTACCAGTGGAAGACATTGAACTAGTGACGCCAGTGTAGCGTGTGTACCAGTAGAAGACATTGAACTAGTGACGCCAGTGTAGCGTGTGTACCAGAAGAAGACATTGAACTAGTGACGCCAGTGTAGCGTGTATACCAGTAGAAGACATTGAACTAGTGACGCCAGTGTAGCGTGTATACCAGTAGAAAACATTGAACTAGTGACGCCAGTGTAGCGTGTGTACCAGTAGAAGACATTGAACTAGTGACGCCAATGTAGCATGTACCAGTAGAAGACATTGAACTAGTGACGCCAATGTAGCATGTACCAGTAGAAGACATTGAACTAGTGACGCCAGTGTAGCGTGTGTACCAGTAGAAGACATTGAACTAGTGACGCCAATGTAGCATGTACCAGTAGAAGACATTGAACTAGTGACGCCAGTGTAGCGTGTGTACCAGTGGAAGACATTGAACTAGTGACGCCAATGTAGCATGTACCAGTAGAAGACATTGAACTAGTGACGCCAATGTAGCATGTACCAGTAGAAGACATTGAACTAGTGACGCCAGTGTAGCATGTGTACCAGTAGAAGACATTGAACTAGTGACGCCAGTGTAGCATGTGTACCAGTAGAAGACATTGAACTAGTGACGCCAATGTAGCATGTACCAGTAGAAGACATTGAACTAGTGACGCCAATGTAGCATGTACCAGTAGAAGACATTGAACTAGTGACGCCAGTGTAGCGTGTGTACCAGTAGAAGACATTGAACTAGTGACGCCAATGTAGCATGTACCAGTAGAAGACATTGAACTAGTGACGCCAGTGTAGCATGTGTACCAGTGGAAGACATTGAACTAGTGACGCCAATGTAGCATGTACCAGTAGAAGACATTGAACTAGTGACGCCAATGTAGCATGTACCAGTAGAAGACATTGAACTAGTGACGCCAGTGTAGCATGTGTACCAGTAGAAGACATTGAACTAGTGACGCCAGTGTAGCATGTGTACCAGTAGAAGACATTGAACTAGTGACGCCAATGTAGCATGTACCAGTAGAAGACATTGAACTAGTGACGCCAGTGTAGCATGTACCAGTAGAAGACATTGAACTAGTGACGCCAGTGTAGCATGTACCAGTAGACAACATTTTAACAAGATTTAACAAGATTGCCACCTAGAGATTCAACTCTAGATGGCAGATGGACTAGGAAGCCATTTGGCTTATCGAGAGTCCAACCTATCTATCTAAGTATACCCCGCCCTTCTTAGGTATATGTCGATTTTATTTTTAAATATATTAACACTGCTAGCACCTACACAATCAGCTGATAATCTGTTCCATTCGTTTACTGTTCTTTGTGAAAATGAAAATTTTCTAATATCTAGTCTACACTGCTTCTTTGCTAATGTAACTCCATGTCCTCTAGTCCTTCTCTCTTCCTTGACTGTGAAAAAAATATTTCTGTCAATATTTTCATATCCATTCAATATTTTAAACACTTCAATCTGATCTCCTCTCAATCTTCTGGTTTCTAGTGTTGTTAAGCCACATTCTTTTAGACGCATTTCATAACTAATATTCCTGAGTTTTGGTATCATTTTGGTTGCTCTCCTATGTACTCTTTCTAGCATATCAATATCCTTCTTGCGATATGGCCTCCATGCTTGTATACAATATTCTAAGTGAGGCCTAATTGAACTAGTAATGCCAGTGTCCACCCTCAGATTGGCTTCCTTACGACTGTGGACGAATCCTGGTATTATTGAGTGGGTGACATGACCGGCTGACATTGTCACCTTCACCGCCGATGACATTTAATGTGACATTACGATGGCGGCCGTGTCACGAATCACAGCATTGTTGATATCAAACTGTCAAAATCAATAGAGTAAATTGGCCAGTCGACTGCGTTCCCATGTAGACTTGACCTCCGGTGTGCTGCTCATCCCAGGGTGGTCAGTTCTGGCCAGCGGGTAGCCTACTGGATAATCTGACAAGTGGGTTGCAAATTCCGAAAGACCAATTTCCTGGAAGGCTCAGTGTAATAATAAGAATCTTGCCAAAGACACGGAAACTCATCATTTTCACGTAATAAGATACAGCATAAAGGAGTGTTAAACCTGTGCCTGGCCAAATGGAAACCTGCCTCTGATCAAGATTTAAGAAAGTCCCATTGCACTGTCAACCACCTGCCCAAAGAGGACACCTGGCCATTGTGGACAATGGCCAGGTGTCGTCTGCTGCTTGTTCACAGCTGAAAGCACATTGGTGATGTCCAGTTCGCAAGAAGAGCATTCTATTCTGTAGCGAAAGTAATGCTCCTGGTTATGCAGAGTGATTGAGCAACTGATAGGGAATAAAGAATCAATTGTTAAGTGCTTTGAGCATTGGATGCTGCACTCACTATCCACCAGTGTTCAAATTACTTTACAATCACCCCTGACTCAGGCACTGAATTAGTGTTAGAAACTGAGTCATTGACATAGCCCCAGAATCAGTAGCCAGCTGCTCATCTACACAGCTGCAGTTGTGTAAGACATTTGAGTTGGATTTGGAATGAAAAGGTTAGTTGAAGCTGAATTCCAAAGCGCTACAATGGTGATTCTGCATTGTGTAAGAACAATGGTTGACGTTGTTTACAGGACAAGGTCAGTTTGGTGACAAGAGCATCATGGACCACGCTGACCACTTCCTTCACTGCCGCACACACCACCCCCATGAGTACGTCGAACCAAAGGTCATCTTCCACTTCTGCCAAGGAGTCACCCCACCCCTGCAGAAAGCCCTCATCCGTTTGGGTGTCAGCGTAAAGGGCACATTGCAGCCAGTCTGTGAGGATGTTCAAGAGAAACTACGCGACACTTGTCCAGAAGAGTGCCCAGAGGGGGAATGTGACAATGACGTGTACTGTGATAGCGCAGAGAATGAGACCGTCCTGGAGCCGTCACGGCAGTCAGATGGTGGACAGCCTACAAGAATGGCGCCGTCTGGTGGTCAATCTGAACTTACTGGTGTTCGGGGGTCAGCAGTGCTACCACCTGGTGATCAAACCAGTCCGTGCAAGTTTCCTAGTGACGCGTCCAGTGAGGTAGCAGACACAACAGTGGAGGACTCGATCATGACAGTCAATCTGGATATTACGACAGTGATCTGTCTCATCTCGAACCTTTGCCATGGCCACTGTAATTATGTGTTTCAGGATGCCGTGTTGAATTTCCAGGCTAAACAGGAAAGGAACAACGCGGTGCTGCCTTCCCTGCACAAGTTCATGCAAGGTCAGTCAACTGTCGTATTATAGGCCATGTACAGTCGCACAAACCACATGTCAGATGCTGTACACACACACATACACAAACACTAACATATACACACACGGTAACATACAAACACACCACACCACCCCACACCACACCACACCACACCACACCACACCACACACACACACCACACACACACACACCACACCACACCACACCACACACACACACACACACACACACACACACACACACACACACACACACACACACACACACACACACACACACAACACACACACACACACATAAACACACACAACACGAACACAACAAGCACAACACACACAAAACATACACAAAATACACACAAAACACAGACACATACATGCACACAACACAACACGCACGCACGCACGCACGCACCACACGCACGCACGCACGCACGCATGCATGCATGCACACAAACACACACACACACACACAACACACACACCACACATACACACACCACACACACACCACACACAACCATACCACACACACACCACACACAACCATACCACACACACACACACACACCACACACCACACACCACACACCACACACCACACACCACACACACACACACACACACACACACACACACACACACACACACCACCACACGCACACACACACACACACCACACACACACACACACACACACACACACACACACACACACACACACACACACACACACACACACACACACTCACACAGCTGGATGGATATGACAGATAAGCCGAGTAAAATTACATCATTAAATAACAACAAAACTGTATAACATTTCAACTAGCCTGACACTGTTTGCAGGCAAGGAGCTGTTGATATCAGAGACTGCACTGAGAGACTTCCACAGCATCCTGGCAACAGTGGGTGGGGAGAGGGAGAAGGAACGGGCGAGGGAGTTGCTCACCCGGGTCACAGTCGTACCCGACTCCCCCTCCCCCCGCACCCACCTCCTCAAGGAGAGTGGGAAGATCAAAGGGCGACCGAAAGTGAGGAACGTTTTCCTTATTCTTTGCACCTGTGTTAAGTAAGTCATGTGATGTTGTCAATTATGTTGTTGCGGTGAGGAATCACTTTGTGAAAGTCAAAAGACTTGTAGTTTCGTTCCTATTCGCTATTGTTCCTGCTCAGCTGAAATGCGGAATAGATAATGTATAAATGTGAATTTGAAGTTACTTGTTCATGTGTCAGTCACTCATTCACGGTCTTTTTTCTAGAACAGTATTATTATTTTCATGTTTGGCATTGGTAAATGTGCCTATTGTCAGACAGTATCATCTAGCAGACACTTTATATTAAATTAAAGAATTCCAATAAAATAATACGAGTGATGCCAACAAATGTCAAGCTTATCACCACCTCTTTAATTCCCCACGCTGGTGACGTCACCTGACAAATAGTATTGGTGTCTTGGTGATGTCACTAATCTGTCTGGAATCCTAGTACATGTAGTTGTAACCAGCACATTTCCGCTATATTTTTGAGAAACGAGAATCACCAGTAGTAAAACCTAGCATAGGAAATGTTACTGCATCTAGTGAGTGGAATGATTCAGACAGAAACCCACCATGGAACATGAGAGACGCTAATGAACATGATGACTGGTCTGCTTTTTGTACTGTTAACACAGTTAATATGTCAGAATGAATCTAAATGATGCCATTCCTACGGAGAAGCAGTTAAGCTAGTGTGAAGTTTAATCTGTCCAGCTGGTAGATTTTATTATAACAATCGTTTATGTGATAAATGAATAAAGACCCATAAGTAATGTTTTTTACAAATGAACTAGTATGTCATAAGGAGGCAACACTTGTTCAATTTTTTCGGTTACACGAGACAAATAAAGAATTGACATTTGACTTTAAAGCGACATGATCAGTTTGTGGCTTTTTTTATTGCAAAATCATGTTAATCAGTGTAAGTTATAACTATTGTAGCGTCCTGACCGCCAATAAATGTTTTATCGAAACAGAACTGACTTCGTAATGTTAAACGTCGAATGTTTATAAGAATCCCGACACTGTCACTCAAATCGCCGCGAATGACACCCACCCTTTGACCTTTACCAACTGCGAGCCGTGCACCTGGCCGGGTGTGGCGTTAGTGGCGTCAACTTGTGCTCACGTGATACTGCATCGCGTGATCATGCATTTCCTTCTGGGCTCTTAGCCACACCTACAACGGTTTCAAAAACGCCTCATGGTCGATGTGTACACAGAGTTAAGCGCCCTTACTGCGTCTATTTTCAACCACTAAATGGTACATGAAAACATATTTTGACTGTCTTTATGCTATAATAGGCATAATGTATACCGTATAACATGAATTTGGAAATTGGTGGTGTATTTTACAGGTGATCTTTGGAACAGGGGACCACCACAAGGCTGTCACGATGACGGCAAATACGTCCTTTGCCAGAGCAGCTGCTAACCAGGTTGGGATTGTGAAATGTTTTCTCTCAAACCGACAAACTAGTCACTATGTATTGCCAAGTATGGAACTATGGCCTTATTTACAGGCATGAGATTCTTCCGCGGAACCACAGAATTCCGCAGTTCGTGAACCCGATTTGTCCCTTTCTGTGATTCATCCAAATCTGAATTTTTTTAACATGGGGGGATAAAAGTTGTCAAAATGGGTAACAAATTAAACATTTTGATTCCTAGACTGCTGTAGATTGCATTCGCGACTGTCGTCCTTTCAAAAGTAGCCGCAATTGTTCATCGGAAGTGACTTGCCTCCTGTCACATGCCTGATTGATTTAACTACACGCTAAGTCATGACATGTGATCTGACAATAGCAGGATGTTGCAGGTCACCTGAATAATGTAGCAGGTGTCTCACATTTGGTTTCTTCACTGTCCGATACGATGCATATATTAACATTAAACATTGGAATTTACATGTCTGATTATGGTTGAATGAATGTTGCACAGAAGTATAACGATTAAAGGTAATACTGTTTCCTCATCATGCCTAAGTGGGGCGCTCTTAGTTGTTATGCAATGTGTTACGTCAGGAGTGTTCATGTCATGTCATGTCATGTCATGTCATGTCATGTCATGTCATGTCATGTCATGTCATGTCATGTCATGTCATGTCATGTCATGTCATGTCATGTCATGTCATGTCATGTCATGTCATGTCATGTCATGTTGCTGTCTGATCCAAGTCAGTGTTGACTTCGTTGATTGATTGCTGAGCGTTTTCTGTCCAAGCCTTTTCCACCTTGCTGACATTTGTGTTGGTAGGCGTTGTAGAAACTGATATCCTTGTTTGTTAGAGTAGCTTTGTTTGAAACGTAAGGTGAAACATTGACACATGAGAAGTAAACTAAACTAAATTGTTGTGTTATAGCACTGTCTGTGTTGTTGCTCTTACCTGTCTCTTGGGAAATGTAACTTGAAGAGTTTGTGTCTTATAGGGCGTCAATTATGTTGTCTTCGTACATGAACCTCGAGCGCTGACAGAAAAGAAAGAGAAGACTGCTGCCCTGCTCCATGACGTCGACAACACTACATGAACCATGTGCTCTGACACAACATAAAGAGAACGCTGCTACCTTAATAAAAGACTTGCACAAAACTACATGAGCCTTGTACTCTGACAGAGAGGAAAGAAAGATTTGGGCAATGCCGAAGGAAAGGCTTGATGTCTCATCGCTCACAAATCACTACCCCTGGGTACTCATTGTGCACCAAAATGTTTGCATTTTCCACAGAATCACAACATAATTTTTATATTGACACTATTAAAGAAGTATTACTATTATAGCATGAACTTATATTATGGCATAGACTTCATCCACGGTACGTATTAACATCTACACACCAGGGGCGTTGATCCGGTTTTAAAAGTGGGGGACGCACGATACATATAAGGATACTTTGTTATCTTGTGCAATCATATTGAAGCCGACTCCTGGTAATAATCAGGATCGTATTCCTCGAAATGTCACAATCTTTTACTCAATTCTCAAATCACTTAAAGATATCTCAGTTACAGCTTTTATCTCATCCATCCGTTGCATTCGTGGTCATCTCCATGTACATTTTCACCCACACATCCCTAGCGTTGTGTTCTCCGTGTATTCCTGTTGATGCGTGGTGGGTCTGAAGGTGACAGTTTTTGCTTGGTCGTCATCTCTTCTAGTGGGCATGTTGCCATCACTCACCCACTTGGTTCATTTCACTGCCCATGATGTCTGCAACGAACTGTTACATACATCTCCAGCACCACATCTCCGAACTGTTGATTTTGTTTCTGTCTCCCTTCCTGACAGTTCAGGAGTCACGTCCACACATGCTTACTGGAAATATGAAGGGGTTCACTAGCGTGCCTTTTGTAGTTGTTGGTACATCTTTGTCTTTGCATATCGTAGTTAGCCCCGACAACGCATTTCTGCCGAGTGCCAGACACCTTTTGATCTCTCCGATACATTCGCATATGCTTTCAATTTTGGCTCCTAGGAAGATAAAGTTATCCACTATTTCTACCTCATCGTTTCTAGGTTTAAAGTTGGTAATGTTTTTTCGGTGGCCATTACTTTTGGTTTTTGGGCCAAAGGTCCAACAGACTGATTGCATCACTCTGCATGTACCATCCGCCGTTAGCTCTCAGATCTAAGAAACTGTTGAAGATTTACTTTTCAAACTTTGCACAGATGTGTACTGTTACTATGCACAATTTTTATTTGATTGACTCGTTTTAAAACCTCCTAGGGTCCTCTAGCCCTAGGCTAGGTACATCGGAAAAACATTCATATACGTCCAATCTCATTCAAATTATACCACAAGATACAGATTATTGTGCAGTTTACAACACATTTTTCTTTTATATCTTATTATTTCTGTAGTAATTCCACTGGTTGTGCTCAGAAAAAGGGAGTTTTGGGGTTGAATTCTGTCCTAATTCTTGTGACCAGGAAGCTGGAGTTGTTTTGAGTATATAAGGAAATGGTAATATAACTGCTTCTACTGAAGATATTGGGGTGAAATAAACAGTTATGTGATCTAGAAAAACATGTGAATATGAGTTGACCTTGACCTAATTGGTTGACCTTCACTGCATACTTTATCTCTTTTTTCAGAATAACAACATAAATTGAATATAGTTAATTAAAAAAGGACTTATGCCACATTATTACATCAGTAATTTTGATGGCATAATTAGTTGACCTATGATTAACATTTGACCTAATTACTAGGATTATTTACATAATGTGGAAAAATTAGTAAAAAGTTCAATTATACATGGGGTTGACTACTTTAATTTATAATTATAAATTATCAATGAATATACTGACTCTCATCTTGTAAAATATGAAGTTTCTTGATGACCTAATTAGTTGACCTATATTTAGCATTTGACCTATTTATTAGGAATAATTACATAAAATGGGTGAAAATAATTTGTAGAAAGGTCAACTAATAAACTGTACATGGGATTGAATACTTATTTTCACCCGTTTTATGTAATTAATCCTAAAAAAATGCAAAATATAGGTCAACTAATTATGTCATCAACAAACTTCATATTTTACAAGATGAGTATATTCATTCATAATATATAATTATAAATAAAAGTAGTCAGACCCATGTATAGTTTAATTGACCTTTTTACTAATTATTGTCACCTGTTTTATGTAATTAATCCTAGTAATTAGGCCAAATGTTAATTATAGGTCAACTAATTATGCCATACTTATTATTATGACTGATTAAACTAATTGTCACCTTGTAAACTATGACATTTTTGATGACCTAATTGTTTGACCTATATTTAACATTTGACCTATTTATCAGGATTAATTACATAAAATGGGTGTACATAATTAGTAAAAGGCAATTAAACTATACATGGGTTGATCACAGTAAATATATGACTAAATATACTGATTGTCATCTTGTAAAATCTAGTTTCTGATGACCTAATTAGTTGACCTACATTTAATATCTGCCACATTTACAATGATTGTCACACAATTGAGCCATACTTAATTAGGATGTGGATAAACCTTTTTAAAGAATTATACAATTTGATTATCACCTTTTATGCCTGATTTTAATAAATGACCTACTTTTTTAACATTTGGCCCACGAAGTGATTAACAGAACTACCAGGGTAATCTTCTATTAATAAATACTACTTTTAGGGAGAAACATTCAGGTAGATTACATACCCATAGGGGTTGATGGTTCTGTAATTAGTAGGACACAGCAGGTAAATAAATTAGGCAATGGAAAAAAGTATTATAATTATGTCAATGATAAGAACATTTATTATTTAACATATTACAGCATAAATAATAATCATTTAATAAAACACTGCATGCATATACGAGGTAAGTCCTTGCAGATGCACTGTATAAATGTTCATAGTTACTCCTTATCCAGCAGCACAGCAATGTGTGTTCTGCAGGTTCAACAATAGTTGTAAGTCCAATGTAGTTCAACACTGTTTATAGTTGTATAGGTATACCAACCTATATAATGCTGAGCATGTCATTACGTGTAGCCAACAAAGAGTCTTACAGGTAAAAGAACACCTGAAAATATTCACAATGTGGTGATGAATGTCCAAGTCTTTCATGGTCGGGAACATGCTAAATTCTGTTTTACTGTGGCATGATGGTATATAGCAACGGTTTGGTAGCATTACATATAGCCAAGGTAAAGCAGCACAGTTTGTAGAACTACAGGTGCTGAAAAATCTGCAACTTCAAGGCAAGGTCGCAATGTTCATGAAGTAAGCAGGCACAGTTGTATTATTTATCTATGTAGCATTCAGTTGAACACCCGATGTGTAGTAGTAACCTGTAACCAGGCAGCGTTCATGAGGAGTCACAACAGAACAGAGAGAGGATCCACTCAAGCTTCACACAATATTCGTTTGATGTTTTGGTAGCAACACTGATTGCTAATTCAGAACTAGTGATGAGCTGTCATTGTCATAACGTTGATCAGTGTATCTTTGAGTGAAGTTGCAAGAGAATCAACCATAATCTTCAATAGTACACCTGAAACTAAGAAATAATGAACAGTTAATGTAATGGATATTCAATAACAACACTTTTGCAACAAATGGTAAACACTTTCAATTACAGTTATATTCAAGCAATAATTTCACAAACTAACCTATATCACCTTACAACAATGTCTAGAGAAATGACAGATCAACCATGCATAACTTTGTTAACAAGAATTTTAATTACTTCAACAATTGCAGATGTTTTATTTATAATTATTTTCTTGGAATGAAAAAATTACTTAAGAAAAAAATAAGTGTAAACAACAACATAACAACTTAAAATGTTTACTTACAAACTTCAAATTATATTTTATTTTAACAAAACAATTTATTTATACTATTACTTAGCTTGGACTACCCTTTGGATCTTCCAACACTGTTTCACTTGCTAGAACTAGAAGTGAAGCAAATAAATACACAACTCACACAATGCAAAAAACAACTAATTTGTTATAACAAAAAATAATGTTGGTTAAGCAATCAAGATATACTTATACATATATAAATAAGTACACGGTCAAATAAACTCCTGTTTAACTTTCAGATGCTTTCCGATTTTACTAATGACTCCATGAAACGTGATTATCAATGGCAACGCCAATGTCAATGACAGTTACAATGGTCAATGCAAACAGCACACGCGACATTTGTAAAAAAAATCCTTCAAATATTTTATGACGTTCTAAAAATAGACTAATATAAACCAAAAACGGCTAAACAGTAATTATATGTATACATATATTGTAATACAAGTGAACAATAACAGCAACAATACTCGATGATTGTGATGGAAGTGGATTTAATTAATGCTGGGAAGCGCTGGTAGTTAATATACGCACAGAACGCCAAAGGGTGGCAAAGTTCCCAATCGCATTGTGTTGCTGGCCAAGCACGCACAATAATGCTACATATATCATTTTAAAGCTAATAATATTAGCTTTAAAGTACGATATATTATATCGTACTAGACTAGCTACCACCTTTCGTAGACTAACTAAACTAGTAAGTTTTATGTGTTTATTTCGCAAGTAAACACAACATCAAACTTCACGTACCTGCACACAAAAGCGATCGAAGTCGACGTAACTAAAAAAAAGGATTATCCATTGGTCGATTCCACCATCAGGAAGCACTGTTTTCGTAATTACTATGCAGCGGCAAAGCAAATAGTGCGACCATGTAATTTCTGACGCGGGAAGACATCTTGCTTGGTCACAACTTATGGAACGAAAATTACCGCGAGATTTCAATGCGCCATCTAGCGGATTCTGATGTACCTACCTAGGCCAGGGCCTATAAACTGGTACATTTACAGTTTTCGTATTTATTCTAAAACTGTTCTGTCGCTATTCCTCTAATTTTGCATGGACCTATCTTAATGTATTTTATGGGTGATAGTATGCACTACTTGGTATTTCATAAACAATATATGTATATATACAATATTCCAGGGGTGTTGACAGTAGTGTTTGGAACGTAAAATTATTTTAACCGTTTATATTGCTACTCATTCGCTAGGTAGCGCCACTGTGCCCCCTGCATTCGATTTACCCTGAGGGATATAGGGGTCAGAGCACAGTTAGACTTCCTGGTCTAACCCATATTATGATGTATTTGCAGTGCAATGACGCATGTTAGGGAGAGCGTAGTTGGCGCAGTGATTTTTAGCAATTTTTTCTTACATGACCCTGCGATTGCAGAAAAGCGTGCTCAGTTTGGTCAATATAGGGCCTGCAAGTGGGTCACGGTACATGGCGTGACTCCGCGCGACTGTAGCGCAATGCAACGACCCCTTGTGAGACCGAATGATGATGAGCGACCGATGAAAGACGTTACGATGGAATGCAACCTAACTGGAAGAGGTGGACAGGCACTTTGGAAAGAAGGATGCACAAGGAGTTGCGAGGGATGGGTGCAAGGATACAAAAGAGGGATCGAAGGCCATAGTTGAGACGGGAATATCGCGTGGGAATATCTGGGATGAGAAACGACGCGCTGAACAGAAAACTAGTGAAATAAAGAACACATTAAACAGCTCTGCATACACCGCGGAAAAGCGAGAAACTAGGCGGAGGAACGACTGATTTTTTTTACACCTTCATGCCGCATCGGGAAAAGTAGAATTCAGAGTCGGGCCCTAACGCACATGTCACGTGCGTGGCCTTTCTAATTAGGTCGACGCGGCGAAAGTTCTGCCGGAACAATTTACGAGTTACGGGCGATCGTTTTAACCGTGGCCCAGTCGATACTGGAACAACGTCGAACCGGGCCAATCAAACGATCTCTTGTTTGTCTAATTAAGTGCATCACGCCACGCTATTTCCCGCGTGAGTTGAACGCGCCAGCCATCTTGACACAGTCGCCAAAAACTGCTGCCACATGGCAAGAAATGAGCCAATGACAGAGCCCAGAAGCACATATTAAGCGAGTCCATCAGTCCTGTCGCACCTGCGATTTAAGCCTTATTAATTGGTTTTATTTCACCTTAAATAAAGCACTGTAGTCAATTCCGCTACCCGCCATTTTACCTGGGTAATTATTACTTATTTTCGCTGAATTGCGCAATGAAACGTTTTGTTTCGACGCGTATCTGAGTTTAATTAACTGGTAGCAAAGGGCAGTTGTTTGGGGCTGTGTATATACAAGTATTAACTAAACCTAAATAGTTACAACTACAGGTACGCAATTTCTACTTAATGACAGTCGTCACGGGTTATTTCGTTTCAAAAGAATTCTGGCGCCGAACTGAAAATATAAGTTTGCGATGCTCAGTAAATCAATATAGTTGTAAATATTCATAATCCCCAACTAGTACAGCAGTTTACAACATAAATGTAATTAGTCGTCTATAATGTGAGAACTTGGCGATCCAGCTCAGTATCGATACATTGCGGTTCTCCGACCTCGGCAATACTGCCAACAACGTCGAACGAAGGTTACGTACGTAGCTGCTACACTGGCCTACTGACGTTTGTCGCGCAATAAGTGAGTGGCGCCACCTACCGAACCACGAAATTCTCTTTTTTGTCTGCATGGATAGGGGCATTTCCCACGACCTGGTGGCAGACACACCGGCTAGAGTTGTTGTCACTAGTAATTAGGTACTACTGCAATCTACTGTAAATAATGTCTTACTATGTTATGTGCATAAAATTTTATTGTGTGTGTTGTGTGTGTGTGTGTGTGTGTGTGTGTGTTTTTTTTTTGTGTGTGTGTGTGTGTGTGTGTGTGTGTGTGTGTGTGTGTGTGTGTGTGTGTGTGTGTGTGTGTGTGTGTGTGTGTGTGTGTGTGTGTGTGTGTGTGTGTGTGTGTGTGTGTGTGTGTGTGTGTGTGTGTGTGGTGTGTGTGTGTGTGTGTGTGTGTGTGTGTGTGTGTGTGTGTGTGTGTGTGTGTGTGTGTGTGTGTGTGTGTGTGTGTGTGTGTGTGTGTGTGTGTGTGTGTGTGTGTGTGTTGTGTGTGTGTGTGTGTGTGTGTGTGTGTGTGTGTGTGTGTGTGTGTGTGTGTGTGTGTGTGTGTGTGTGTGTGTGTGTGTGTGTGTGTGGTGTGTGTGTGTGTGTGTGTGTGTGTGTGTGTGTGTGTGTGTGTGTGTGTATGTGTGTGTGTGTGTGTGTGTGTGTGGTGTGTGTGTGTGTGAGAGTGTGTGTGTGTGTGTGTTCTATGTCAATGTTTCTAGTTTGCTTAGCAGTATGTAGGCTTTACGATCTATGCCATATGTTGCAGTGCGTCGTGTGTCTCTCACTCTACGCCCTCTGTTGCAGTGTGTCGTGTGTCTCTCACTCCACGCCCTCTGTTGCAGTGTGTCGTGTGTATGTCGGCGCGGGCGACGATGCAGACCCTGCCGTGCGGCCACAAGGTGCTGTGCCGGACGTGCTTCGTCAAGACGATCCAGGTGGCCGTGTCTCAGCGCTGCATCCCGCTCAAGTGCGTCGTCTGCCGTAGCCGCATCATAAAACTGAAGCAGCCGGGCGCGGGCCATCTCCCGGTCGGCAAGTCCACCACGAAGCTGTCGCGGTCAGTTAGCGGTCAAGCGCACGTCAGTAGCAAAAAACTAGACAGGACTGTCGCGATGGATCACGCACACACACACACACACACACACACACACACACACACACACACACACACACACACACACACACACACACACACACACACACACACACACACACACACACACACACACACACACACACACACACACACACACACCTACAATTTTAATAATGTATGTGCCTATATATGCCGTCTGTATGTAATTTTGTATTATGATAACCTCTTCAAATTCATAATTACGAACTGGGTTATCCATTTATTTGTCCCTTCTGCGTGGGCGGCCGCTATGATCTCACGATTTGATGACATCATCCCACACGCCTTGACCTATTTGAACACCGATTGGCCAGAATAATACAATGCATTTCTTTCCAGTCAATGACAACGGCTAGAACCTGGCTGTTGCCATTGACTAGACGTTGTCGTTGTCACGACGTCGTGAATGATCCGTCGCTGCACCGTGTGTGAACTCACTGGTCTAGATAATGGTGGGGATGAGTCATGTGTGTAGGCTTAGGCTACGTTATGTATGTCACTCATGGAAAGGCTTTTCCAAGAATACGGTTTTTGACAACTGTGCACAGTCAGTCTCGATGTGACGTTTATTGTGAAGGACATGTAGCATAACAGAGTAGGGTGTATGTTATAACCTAATTTCCTACATCAACCCAAGTGATGAAATTTTATATAAACGTCTACTATGTAATAAGGAGACACACGAACACATACGAACACACACAGGCACACATGTGTGTATATAGATACTACATACGTGTAGGAACACACGCACGCTGACAAACACAAGCACACAAGTGGGCATACAAACACATATCGCAGACATACACAAACGCACACATGCATATATGCACACCACACACACACCCGCATACACACACACCACACACACACACACACACACACACACACACACACACACACACACACCACACACACACCACACGCACACACCATAGAGAGAGAGAGAGAGAGAGAGAGAGAGAGAGAGAGAGAGAGAGAGAGAGAGAGAGAGAGAGAGAGGAGAGAGAGAGAGAGAAGAGAGAGAGAGAGAGGAGAGAGAGAGAGAGAGAGGAGAGAGGAGAGGAGTGAGGAGAGAGATGAGGAGTAGGATGAGTGAGTGAGTGAGTGAGTGAGAAGGAGTGAGTGAGTGAGTGAGTGAGTGAGTGAGTGTGAGTGAGTGAGTGAGTGAGTGAGTGAGTGAGTGAGTGAGTGAGTGAGTGAGTGAGTGAGTGAGTGAGTGAGTGAGTGAGTGAGTGAGTGAGAGAGAGAGAGAGAGACGAGAAACGGGCGCAAACACACCATTCCATTTGTTTTAACTCTCAAAACTAACAACGTGTATTTGGTAGGTCTCGAACTAATTATCTACCTTTGAGACCCTCTCAGAGTTGGATAAATTCACTCAATTAAACACTCGCATCGATCATTTTCCTCGATTTCAGTTAATTTCCGTCGTCGTTGGTTCCCGCAATGCTCTGACACGTACCCGCTCCACTTGCATGCCCCTGATCTTCCTCTTTCGCCCTGTGGAATATCTCTTCGCTCTGTTCTCCCAATTCAAGTTCAGTCTTCGTCTTCTCCTTCAAGCAACAGTTCTGATGCATATGCTATCTTCATTACCTATAGGGCCTGCAAGTGGGTCACGATACATGGCGTGACTCCGCGCGACTGGAGCTTATTGGGGACTAAGCGAGACTAATTGGGGACTGGACACAATAATAATATTCTAACGATGGATGACAGTTGTAGCTTCCGACTGATGAATACTAGGAAAATCAGTTCATAAATATATTGTGTTATACGTTTCTTATCTTAAATGTCCGATTTAATATTGAGTTTACCACACTATCATAGACATATAGCGATTTACGTAGTGCAGATAATCGACACGATGCTAGGCTGTATGTGTCTTTTACGGGATTTGCGTTTTACATTGCTGTACGTTGTGGTTTCGATAAGCACTTATATCTGACAAGTTGTCTAAATGCACATAATCATAACACATGTATACGTTTGGCCCAAACAGGTTGTACTGCGCGAAAACTGGCACTTCATTATTAGTCAAGATCGCCAAACACAAGTACTTGCCGCTATTGCCATGGCAACCACCATAATAATAGATTAAAATTCTTGATTTCCGTGATCATTGTCACCGGCAACATGTTCCAATGCTTTTGCTTGTAATAATCCTTCGGACAATATAACTGAAATACGCTATTTCGGGACAGTTCGATTATTACGACCAAAACAAAACAAAGTCCTATATGTTAACATGGAGTATATGGACCTCCTGCCCCCAACTGCCCCAGCCTCGTTTTCGCGCGCGAGACTTGCACGCCCTATTGAGGGGCAGTACACATGCATGCATTTTAAGAGAGCCTGAGATATGCTTTTTTGACGAAATTTGATCAGCATATCAGTGACATGATTGCAGTGATTGTATTACAATTTTAAAAAGTTTCCTTATAATCTGACAAAACGTTAACATGGCCGCCAATGGGAAATTCAACAGTGCTCTGTGCCCTTCAGCGTCTCAGGACTCGATGTTCAACATCAGAAGAAAATACTTTCGTTTGTGGTGAAGGGATTCATTGGCGGTTTCTTCCAACGGCATGCATCGATATGTTACGCTTGAGATCGATGCTATTAATATATTAACGTCATCATATCAGTCAGGGCTCGAAATTCCGCTTGTCCGCCAGACCGCGACAACTTGATTTGCCACCGGACAAGTGAAATTGCTACAACTTAGGACAACTTAGCTATTTGTAGAAGGGATTTGAATTAAATACTTAATTGTCCGCTCTCTAAAACATTTCACATAATTATAATAAATGTTTTCAGTTTTCTCGATAACAAACACAAAACAAAACGAGATCATATAGTTCAACACTACTAGTTTCGCAGGGGGGATACACAGAGAAGCCAAATACTAGAGGCATAGATAAAGATAGCAAAAATACATCAGCAAAGAACAGCCTGGAAAGCCCTACGGAATTTGGTTATAAATGTGTTTGTTTAAATGCAAGGAGCATAGTAAACAAAAGAAATGAACTAAACATTATGGTAGAAGATATTGACCCTCACATAATAGGTATAACTGAATCTTGGGCCACACCCGATATATCAGATGCCGAATTAGGAATGGCAGGGTATGTAATGTTTAGGAAAGATAGATTAGGAAGAAGGGGAGGCGGAGTTATTTTATATATTAAAGAATCCATCCAAGCTTATGAAATAAAATTAGAAAAAGAAGCAGAATGTGAAGAAGCTGTCTGGTGTAACATAGTTACAGGAAAGTCAACATTAACTGTTGGTTAGTGTATCGGAGTCCAAACATAAGCATGGAAGAGAATGAAAAATACATAACGCTATCAAAGAAGTGAGTAAACGGGACTGTATTATTATGGGGGATTTTAACCATGGGCATATACAGTGGACATCTCTACAGAGTACCGGGAGAGAGGATCAAGAGTTTTTAAATTTAGTACAAGATAGTTTCCTTTCTCAACATGTGTTAGAAGCAACCAGGGGCGAGAACGTGTTAGACATAGTATTGAGCTCACAGAAGGAATTTGTTGATAATGTCAAGATATGTGAGCCACTGGGGTGTAGTGATCACAACCAGATACATTTTATCATCAAAGTAAAGGGAGAACGGAATAGAAAAATAAGGTACAGGAAAAAATTTCACAAAGGAAGATATAAGGACATGAGGGAATATTTAGCAAAGATAGACTGGAATAACACACTGAAGAATAAGACAGCAACAGAATGCTGGAATATTTTAAAGAGTGAAATTGACTGCGTCGTTGACAAATTTGTCCCCTTGAAAAAACAGGGGAAACGGTCAAAGAAGAAACACTTATCGAAGGAAGCCATTAGAAAAATCAAGTACAAGCAAATGATGTGGAAGACATATAGACATACTGGAAGTGAAGAAGACTATAGCATTTATAAAGATGCACTTAATCAAGCTACAGCTGAAATTAGAAATTCAAAGAGAAGCTACGAACAAAAAATAGCTTTTAATATAAAACATGACAGCAAGAGTTTTTATGCGTATGTTCGAAGTAAACAGAAAGTTCAGGATAAGGTCGGTCCTCTAGAAGGTAGTGATGGAAACATAATAACAGAGGGATTCGTAATGGCAGAAAACCTAAATGAGTACTTTAGTTCGGTGTTTACCAGGGAAGATATTAGTATATTACCAGTACTTGAGACTAAGTTCGAAGGGAGAGAGTTTGACTATTTAGGACAACTAGTTGTAACCCCAACAATGGTAGCTATGAAAATAAGACATATGAAGGATAATAAATCACCTGGAGTGGATGGGATTCCTCCCAAATTACTATTGGAAATTGTAGAACAAATCAGCATACCGCTTGCAACAGTGTTCAATTTGTCATTAGAGGAGGGAATAGTTCCGTTAGAATGGAAAGAAGCAAACATTATACCATTATTTAAAAAAGGTTCGAGAAACAAGTCAGAGAACTATAGACCAGTGAGTTTAACATCGGTGATTTGCAAACTATTAGAAAGACTAATTAAAGATCACCTGGTTGATTTTCTTGTTAAAAATAAATTGATAAACCCATCTCAACATGGGTTTTTAAAAGCGAGGTCATGCTTAACAAATATGTTATGTTTTTTGGAAGATGTCACAAAGTGGCTAGATGAGGGATCACCAGTAGATATAATCTACTTAGATTTTAAAAAAAGCCTTTGACAAAGTGCCACACCAAAGACTACAACTTAAACTAAAGGCCCATGGCATAGGAAATGGAATGATCAACTGGATAGAAAAATGGCTTATTGGTAGAAGACAAAGAGTAGTAGTTGATGGGGAGGTTTCAAACTGGAAATCGGTTTTGAGTGGAGTACCGCAGGGATCAGTACTGGGACCTATGTTATTCTTAATATATATCAATGATTTGGATGATGACATAACAAGCAAGGTGTTGAAGTTTGCGGACGACACAAAAGTGTTTAGGAAAATTAAAAGTGATGCAGATAGACAGCATTTACAAGATGATCTTAATAAGTTGATAGAATGGTCTGAGAAGTGGCAAATGCTGTTTAATTTTGGAAAGTGTAAGTGCCTTCACACAGGACATGGGAATGAAGATGCACACTATACAATGGGTGATACTGTACTAAATACTACCTTAAAGGAAAAGGACTTGGGGTTAACTATTAGTGCTGACATGAAGGTATCAGAGCAGTGTGGAATTGCAGCAGCGAAGGGAAACCAAATTCTTGGATTAATTAGGCGAAATATAGTGTACAAAGAAAAAGAACTAATAATACCGCTGTATAAAACAATAGTTAGGCCTCACTTAGAATATTGTATACAAGCATGGAGGCCATATCGCAAGAAGGATATTGATATGCTAGAAAGAGTACAAAGGAGAGCAACCAAAATGATACCAAAACTCAGGAATATTAGTTATGAAATGCGTCTAAAAGAATGTGGCTTAACAACACTAGAAACCAGAAGAGTGAGAGGAGATCAGATTGAAGTGTTTAAAATATTGAATGGATATGAAAATATTGACAGAAATATTTTTTTCACAGTCAAGGAAGAGAGAAGGACTAGAGGACATGGAGTTACATTAGCAAAGAAGCAGTGTAGACTAGATATTAGAAAATTTTCATTTTCACAAAGAACAGTAAACGAATGGAACAGATTTTCAGCTGATTGTGTAGGTGCTAGCAGTGTTAATATATTTAAAAATAAAATCGACATATACCTAAGAAGGGCGGGTTATACTTAGATAGATAGGTTGGACTCTCGATAAGCCAAATGGCTTCCTAGTCCACCTGCCATCTAGAGTTGAATCTCTGGGTGGCAATCTTTTTAAATCTTGTTAACACAAGTATGCGTTAATTCTCTTTGTCTTCACAGTACCATCTCCACATCTTCATCTACATAATCATGTGAGAGCGTTATCATACTAATCCATATGGGCTACATGTGTTAGTGTTACAAAAGTTATTATTTAAATTGGCAGAAATAAATTTACAGAGCAGTAGGTTTTGAATTTCATTTGTTCTAATGACAATTCAATTGGACACGTGAACGTTTGCTTCTTCTATAAGTATATCATTTGACGAATTCCGAGCCATGTCAGTGTTAACTGTTGACAAACTCGTCTTGCGATGGAATACAAAAATAAATAAAGTAGTGTCGTCTGATATCCGGCATTGATAACGTTTTGAGATGATCGCTTCTTGGCTATACAATATGTCATAATAGGCAATAGTAGAAATTACCGACACACCGTAGTAACACTGTGGAGTGTATATACAAATATTGTAATTTACTGTTTTCCATATATAAATATATATATATATATATATATATGTATATATATATATATATATATATATATATATATATATATATATATATATATATGTATATATATATATATATATATATATGTATATATTATATATATATATATATATATGTTTTATATATATATATATATATATATATATATATGTATATATATATATATATATATATATATATATATATGTATATATATAATGTATATATATATATGTATATATATGTATATATATATATATGTATATAATATATATATGTATATATATATATATATATATATATATATTTTATATATATATATATATATATATATATATATATATATATATATATATATAAATACCTACTATAGTCATTAAGACAGCCAATAGGGAACGTAGGCCCATACTACGCAAGATGTTAATTAAACATTACACAACACAATCTTTTAAATATGTATTTATTATGTTAAAGTCAACACATTATATGTATTATAATTTAAGACAAAGAAGAAGATGAACATCACAATTTACACACTGAACAACCAGTGGGGTAATCAGAGGACGCCATCCCAGAAAATGTGAAAAAACTCAATACTTAATTTCGCAAATTTAATCACTTAATCCCATGCGTATTTATATTCCAAAATAGCGTACATTTGAGGCAGAAATTACGATGGCGTCGGCAAAAACCACACTGTTTGTTGCTCATTCTAAGTGTACAGCGCAATAAACACATGGTCGCCGCGCTTGCTGCTGACACAAATCGGAGCACTATTTTGGGTCTCGAAATGTGTCTAAAATGAAATATTTTAAAACAAATATGCCTGGGACTGATGAATTATAATAATTTGAGTTAGGTTTAGTATGACCTATCCAGTGTCGGCACTTATAGCGACAACATTGAGATGGGTTCCAATTATACTAATGTGCCAAAATATGTTATCGTTCAAATTGAATACAGTTATCCAATGTGGAAGAATCCTCCACTTCTGTCATAGGCGATAAGCACCCAACTGGCTGGAGCCTAATAGGTGACAGGGCAACGAAAACGTCATCAATCTCAAAGAGAGTGATGGCTGTTAATATATCAACACAATGATGCAAAATAGTAGTCGCAATACACGTAACAAAACCAATTTATTTACCGGTAGCCAATTTTCTACTGTGTAGTTGGAACTTCCTATCGAGAATTTAGAAATGTTAATAACCAGCAACATTACACGTTGTGATGTGTCTGGTTGAAAGTGACCACTTCGTCGGCCACGTTAAGGAGACATGTTTAATTACTGTTTCATCAGAGTAAGTGGCTAAATGTTGATATTTGTCATGTTCCTTGTCTGCAGTTTTGTGATATGTAGCGTGAGGAATATGGTGGCCACCTAAAGCCGGCCACCATATTCCTCGCGCTACAACTCTCAAACCTATAGACAAAGAACAAATGTCTATACTTAGTCACTTACTCTTATATAGGGGCTATGGGATCGTGTTTCTAGATCATAGTATTGAGTCATTTTTCTCTTTGCTTCTTACTTTTAAAGTTTGTAATTGTTTACAACATTCGCCAGAGTTCCGTTAACTGACTAGTCTGCCAAGGCGACCTTGCTATGTTGCACCGAGGATGGTCACTGCCTGGGTCTTGTCATCCTTCGGTGTATCGTTTACCACCCAAATTGAGACAGGACTTACATTAATGTGATTGTCCGATTCACGAAAGATATACAGTTCCCAATGTTAAGAGTAGCTTCTAATATATATATATATATATATATATATATATATATATATATATATATATATATATATATATACGTACATAGCTTGCCTGGATGCCGAATTGCCCCCTTCAGTTGAAAATCCTGGTTACGCCACTGTGAATAACTTATTACTTTATTAAATTTTTCTTACATAAGGCAATCACTTGATCACGATCATCGCTGTTCAGTTGGATTACTCTCGTAGTAATTCGTAGTGTGAATTACCATAAACCGGATACACGTTACGGTTACGCGAGTAACCCGAATAGGCCAATAGGATGCTGCGTTAGCGTTCCATAGATTTGGGGCTGCCACGCTGAAAGGTAGCACCTTACACTTTACGTCTTTGCTTGTTCAGACATGTTTAATCGAACACGATCTTGACAAGTAAAGAGTGAAGTTTTTAGCAGTACCAATCATTGGATTGTGCAGTCAAAAAAGCAGAAACTTGTTTAACATAAGCGGGCGAGGCGGACACAGTAATAAAGAACAACTTTGAAAGACAGCTGTAAGAGAGAACGTCATTGTCCTCCTAATTATGTAATTTATATGCGTCGAAAAAAGTTACAGACGAATTTGCCCGATACCTGACTTAGATTACTATTATATTACTAAAATTAAATTAATTTTTACTCTATTTCATATATAGTATTATGATCACATATAAATAAAGTGCATGTGCATGCTGTTGGCGTAACACATTGCTCGGCAATTGTGAACAAAGCTGCTACCAAATTTCAACAAAAGACTAAATAGGTCTGATTTTCAAAACGTCTTTTTTTTACATTTATATGGTATTAGTCTCCGGTGGATATCGGACAACCCCTTCCGTCGCGTTCGATTAAAAAGCCCGACAAACGATGCAGAATAGCACATTTCAACACGTGTCTCTTGCTGCCATTACGCGAGTAACCCGAGTAGGCCAATAGGATGCTGCGTTAGCGTTCCATAGACTTGGGGCCGCCACGCTGAAAGGTAGCACCTTACACTTTACGTCTTTGCTTGTGCAGACTTGTTCAATCGAATACGATCTTGACAAGTAAAGAGTGAAGTTTTTTGCAGTACCAATCATTGGATTGTGCAGTCAAAAAAGCAGAAACTTGTTTAACCTACGCACACAAGGCGGACAAGACGACCAAGAGAAGTAATAGAAAACAACTTTGAAAGACTATTGTAAGAGAGAACGTCATTGTCCTCCTAATTATGTAATTTATATGCGTCGAAAAAAGTTACAGACGAATTTGCCCGATACCTGACTTAGATTAAACTATTCAACTCCATCCTACTAAAGCATTCAACTTAATTTATGATTCGTCTTTTTCATACTGGTCAGTATTCCCATGATCACGATGGATAAATAACGTGCACTGTGCATGCTGTTGGCAGTAACACATTGCTCGGCAATTGTGAGACAGGCTGCTACCAAAATTTCAACAAAAGGACTAAATAGGTCTGTATTTGATCAAAATGCGTCTTTTTTCGTTCACATTTATATGGTATTAGTCTACCGGCTGGATATCGGACAACCCCTTCCGTCGCGTTCGATTAAAAAGCCCGACAAACGATGCAGCAATAGCATCATTTTCAACACGTGTTCGTCTTGCTGCCATGTCATCCGCCTCTATCCTCAGTAAATTTGGGTTAATCACAACATACAGAAGTGTACTATTCACAGTTTTTTGTCACCACCAATAATCCGTTGTATGTGTTTTTATTATCGTGTCAAAATCGAACTATCAAACATCGATGCTATCGCAAAGCTGATGTTGTTCAAATAATAATTACATATTGTTTTACATATATTGTGTTTGTGAATTTTACATTCTACCGCTGTGCGATAGCATAGATTTTTGATAGGTCGGTTTTGACGCACAAATCTCCAGTTTTCTCATTTCGGAAACTTAACAGGTCTGAGCGATACCGTAAATGTGTCGTATTTGCGGTTTGCCTACAACCACGTCGTTCGAAGGAGTAGCGAGTGAAAATTCATCTGGGTATATTATGTGAATCTTCCATGTGTGGAGTATAGTAGGTATTTTCCCAGAAGAGTAAAATGCAGATATTTTAAATATGTGATACTTCATATACATTCCGATCCACGTATATTGTTAAATGCGGGTTTCTTTAATAGTAAAAAACAACACCCAGATCAACAAGAATACTGCATGAGCTGCGGGTATTTTGTTGTGTGTGAGATGTTTTGCAGATAAGACTGGTGGTGGTGATGTTTGTTTGTTTGACACACACACGCACGCACGCACGCACGCACGCACCCGCACGCACGCACGCACACACACACACACACACACACACACACACACACACACACACACACACACACACACACACGCACACCACTAACAGTCTTATCTGCAAAACAGCTCACACACAACAAAATACCAGCTCTACCTGCAGCTCACACATCATGCTGATCTGGGCGTGCCTTCACATAATTCCATGTGACAACACTGAATTACGAGTTGCACACACGGCAAAAAGCATGCGACACTCCTTTGTTATACTGTTGATCCACGTCAGGTCGGCAACCCACGCCTGCATACACTTCAATGCATATTCTTCTTCTCGCGCGTAGGCAAAGCTGGCTTCGTACACGTGTCTTTTACCCGATTAGTTGAACAATGTAAACACTGTTTGTAAATCGCATTTATCAAACAAAATACGCCAGCGTTTCTCAACGGAATTTACCTAACGACCACCTTATCGTGGTATTTTGTTTCAGCGAAACCCTAACATTCCCACGGTGGAATTGCCTTTATTTTCCCTGATTGTGAACAAGGAACTTGAATGTATCCTTATATTATATTACGTAATACTAATGGGTCTTACCTTTTATTATGTTCTATGGCTGCGATATGGTAGTGAAGTGTTAAAGCCTACAATCCCCTTCTAGACACTGATGCTGGCAACCTGCTCCCCACACCGGAAACGCAAACATAGGCCAGCTAATACTTCTGTTACTGCTGCCGCCGCTAGTACTGCTACTACTACTACTACTACTACTACTACTACTACTACTACTGCTGCTGCTACTACTACTACTACTACTACTACTACTACTACTACTACTACTACTTCTACTACTACTACTACTACTACTACTACTACTACTACTACTACTACTACTACTACTACTACTACTACTACTACTACTACTACTACTACTACTACTACTACTACTACTACTACTACTAATAATAATAATAATAATAATAATAATAATAATTAATAATAATAATAATATTAACTACTGCTGCTGCTGCTGCTGCTGCTGCTGCTGCTGCTGCTGCTGCTGCTGCTATTAGAACTACTACTACAACTATTACTACTACTGTGATAAGGATCAGCGTAGGTTGACGTCAATTTTCCAGCGCATAAACACTATATAAGATTTCGACGAAAGGCATTGAATGTCGCTATGCAACGCTTTTGTCACAGTTGAGCGCCTCTTTAGAAAGCCAGAGGTAAACTACAAGCGCCGCCTATCATACGCGACCGCCGGCGTGGCTCGCCCAGACCTATTTGGAAAAGCGAACAAATCAAGTAACACCGAAGACAGCAAATCCACAATATATAGTGGTACGTTTAGGATATGATATCATAATGGTATGTACGACTTTATTTTTCATTGCATATGAGTCGGAAAGACATTACTGTTGCGAGACTGTAAAAGAGATTTCTGCAACAGTACGTAACACTACTGTTGACGATTGTTCGCTAACATGGACCAAAAGTGTAATTTGCTAATGTGATGGTGGCTTAATGGTCACAGTTACACAGTAAGAGTTAGATTTCAATGTCTAAACTAAGAGATAAATATAAATATATATATATATGCAGAAACAATCAAGATCGTTGACGTGTTGTGAAATGACCGCCACGATCCTTAAGGGTGACCATAACTATGTGCCAACCATCAAAAGGTAACAAAAAGCAGGCTGTCTCGTCTCATAAACTTGAAATGAATGTGGCGTATTCTATCGTTTGGTGGCGTAACATCGACAGTCGACAAATCGTACCCCGTTGAAACAGGTGCTAACGTTTAAGTGCCACGTCCGTTTCTTGCAATGTTTATGGGCATGTGATGTGAATGTGGATATTTTCAAGGTGGGTGGCACACTGAAGGTCATAGAGTGCACTGAAATTTTCGGACTTCGTGGGAGTGCTGGTTGGAGGTTGTTTCAGCTGCCGTTAGTTTTTATCTACGTAGCCTCCAACACAAGTACACTATTTCTTTATAAAACAATTGTTCAGACATAACTAAATAGTATTAGGCGATATAATTGTGTGATTGGCTGAAAATAGCAATATAACAAAAACATTCCCAGTGCGTTAAAAATAGTCTTTTCACATAATCTGATACCATGTTGTATTTAGCGGGGAGCTATCTATAAATTATATATCCAGTATTAGCACATTCTGAGTGCACCGATATTGTGTCAACACATCTTTAGTGATTGTAATCTTCATACAAACATAATTTATTCAAACATTAACAGTACTGCAAAAGTAACACAAATTGACCTTGTGGTTTACAGATTAGCACTTTAATTCAATTCCAATCAATATAAAAAAGATTATTAACATACTGCTTTTACCAATATATCTTAGAATACCAGGTACGATAATTTCATATTATTGATTGATGTCCGTCTTAGTAATCCTTTTTTTAATCAAAAATAAGTACCATTGTTACAAATGTATGAAAATTATGAATATTATAATATCACATTTGAAAACAAAAGGTATCATTAATAAGAATATACGCACTTAATCAAATATTTGCTTGACAACATAACGAAATGTCAGAACAAAAAGGCAGCTATTGATTAATATTTACTAGAAATCGTTGTACAAGTATCCAAAGAGTCTGATGTAACGTGGTGCAGCATAAGCAACACACGACTTCTTCGCGGCTCTAAACCCAATCACTGTAGCCAACAATTTCTTCACTGCTGGTTGCGTTTGTTTCTATGAGATTTTCTTTCCTGCGGCTTCGAGCATGGCTTTGTTTGGACTAACGTATACGGGCGAAATTCTATATTATAGATTAGACATAATTTTTCATCTTGGTTATTCTTGTCTGTGAATAATGATCAGTTAAGCTTTATTTATATAACAAAGTAAAGTCTATCAAGCATTCAGGGTACATGTACATAAATGCCTGTCAATGTGAAGCCTCAAAGCTGTACGGGTCTGGGCACTCGGACATCGTGTCCCGGTAATGACAGTTTCTGCCTGTAGCGATCCAACGACACACTGTCAAGATGGTTTATTTGGTCAGCCAAGTGTGCCATTACTCATCTGTGTCTACCCACAAAAAAAAGAACTAATTAATGACAGTTATAACACCCACGCCCCGGGGTAGTGCGGCTGCTTGGTTACGTCTTTATGCCCTACCTGACCTTGCGCATGCGCACAGCAAACCCGACAAATAAAACATAAACAGCTATAATATGCTTGATGGCTAGTGCCTATTAGTTTATCAACACAAGGGTGCAAAATGATAGAGCCCGGCATGATGAATATTTACTGAACCAAGATCCAGTTGTCCGCTGCGGCCAACCAACCACGCAATCTTACTAGTGATTGTTAAGATAATTATGCAAATTACAGGGTGTGCGGACATGCCTCAGAGTATCATATCTCGTCACGTATGGCACAGATACGCAATACTCACCTGGTGCTGGCCATGTGTGTTAATATAGGAAACAACATCACAATCGTAGAAGATATTGGACAAAACTATGGTATGTACAACGTGTGTCTATGTAGACAGTTATATCAGTGGTTCAGCTGGTGTATTTTTATGTAGCTTAGCAAACTTCGTCGTCGATTTGGTGCAATTCTTTTACAACACCAGCACAGTAGAGGTGTGTCTAGCGGCGGCCATTGTCCCCGATTCGTGTCGGAAGTGGATTTTAGTTTCAGTGTATGTCACTTTCTTAGACTTAGTTCCTCCTGTTCCTCTCGGGACATCGGGAATTATCATTGTTATTTGTTATTAGTTATTACTATAAATTATTACATTGATATAGGTTCACATCTGTCCCAATACTTGTTGGGTTTTCATTCTAACTAAATAAGTCAAAACGAGAGATCAGGTCAATTTGTTACATGATAACCAAGTTCCACCACATTTGTTGGGGCGTATCCATTACATTTTAGTGCTAATGACAGTAGTTTAATGTGTGCTACGGACGAAACGATATTTATTTCGGACAAATAGTTCATATGTATACATACAATACAATACAATTTAAAAAGAATAAAACGTACAATACTTTAAAAAACCTAAAGCAATTATTGTGTACAAGTAACATAATAATTAAGTGGGTAATATATAAGGTCATAAACTAAAATTTAATTAAGTGATTAAAATATTTAAAACAAATAGGGTAACAAATACAATACAATATTATGTGTACAGTAGGAATCTCACGTATACTAATATGGTCGAAACCAAAGGTTTTTCCAACTGCATATTTGATATTATTTCTTGTTGTTTCAATCATATTGTCATTAAATTGAATATTGCTACAATACTTATCGCTTTTGTGAATGTGAACAGTAGAATCAGGTGTAGAATTAAGCAGCGATTAGTAATGATGAAGCCACATATTTATGATATTTTCAGCACCACAGGCACCTCCAACATCACTGGGGTTAGGTAGCCTGGCATTATTTGTTTGTTTAATGCCCTTACAAAAGTTTTTTTAATCATGACTGCTCAGATTGGAAGCAAGTCACCCAGCTTGAAGAGATTCAGCATTTTTTCCACCAAGTCTTTTATTGCGTTTAAACTGAGCACGCTTAATTTTCATTAAAATCATACAACGTGTGTGTATGTATGTTGTATTCACTATTTGTGATGCGACGACCACAATTATATTATAGCTTAAGCGTTTTATTGTGATTAAAATGTTGATACTATGCTAACTATGTATTTATTTTTATTTTTACAACTTTATTTATGTATTTATTTATTTATGTTATTGTAACGTGTTTTTGTATTGTATTGATTTGCATGTCAGTGTTGTGGGACTGGTATTAGAGCATGCATGTCCTGTATGTTATACTACTTATCATAATATTTATCTGACAATATTGAAGTGCTACAGAGAAGGGCACTAAGGTGTATTTTTATGGAAATCAGATACGCCAGGATGTTCGGGCATGGTATTCTTGAGACATTGCAGGTAAGACTGGACTACCTTTGTCAAAAATATTTCAATTAGATTATCGTTAGCACGAACAAATTAAACCATCTGCTGCCTGACAAAAGGCGTACCAAATCCGATATTAGACAGTGTAATGTGTCCCCATTAACAAGAAACCGAACGAACATATACTGTAATACGTTTGTCCCGTGGGGATTTTACAATTGCCAATAAACACGAAAATGCAGAATAGGGTAGTACTAATATTGTATGATATATCAATGTGTTAATACTCGATGATGTTTTAATGTATTAGTTGATCTTAGTTGTGAAATGTGAATTAAATCCAGTTGTCACCAAGGGGATGTTAATGATAAACACAAATCACAACCAATAGAACATGAATATATAATGGTTTAATACAACTCAATCACTCAGTAAAAAAACACAAAATCCCTTACAAAGGTCTCCCGTGAATAATAATTTATCACCTGACAACACAGTCCTGTGCGCAGTGGCCGACGTCAACTGAGCTACGCGAGTAACCCGAGTGACCCTTCTTGACCTAGATAAACAAGGTGAATTTTCAAAGCCGCTACCCGAAGCAATCGCGGTTTGGAGAGGATTGACTCGAGTAACTGACGTCATTAGCAGTAACAGCCAATGCCCCTACTACACAAGAGGCCAGTATGCCGCATAAAGTTCAGACCAGAATGACTGACTCATTTCAGAGACGGTTCGTCACACTCTGCTGGCGTGTCACCGCTCGGCATTGATGTCTTTGTCCGCGCCGCCGACGCTTCGCATGGCCGCCATTTTGCCTGCGGTTCTTTCTCTGGCTCACACATCGCTGGCCGACTTCTGCGTCGTTACAATCGTTCCAGCGTCGCCTGGGGTGCTAGACATTAAAGCTCTAATTAGCATATAGCACACCAGTATATATATATATATATATATATTAAAGCTAAATATACTGGTGTGCTATATGCTAATTAGAGCTTTAATGTCTAGCACCCCAGGCGACGCTGGAACGATTGTAACGACGCAGAAGCCGGCCAGCGATGTGTGAGCCAGAGAAAGAAACGCATATATATATATATATATATATATATATATATATATATATATATATATATATATATATTATATAGACATGGATATTGTATTTTTTTTTTAATCATAATTTATTCTTATTTTTATCCGGTTAACACTGAAAGAACATTTAACATACTATATTTACCATGATAATTGTTTTATTTATAATCCAGTGATGTTTACAAGGTATTTTTATGTTACTATTTATAATATATATATATATATATATATATATATATATATATATATATATATATTATAAATAGTAAACATTTTATAATTGTTACATAGTCTTGTCACCATCGTAATAATATAATTTATTTATTCAGGGTAGCCCCGCTAAATACAGTGCACACTAAGATATACACTGAACTTATTTTCAGTGGGGTCCTCATACGCACACTCGCACAGACATGCAATATTAAATTATAAAAATAGTAAGATGCACGATGCAACAGATATAAAATATAAATTAAATTGAAGTTAATAAATAAAATCGACAATAAGATACAAACATGGTATAATTGCGAAGTAAACTGACCTCAGCGCAGATGGTTAAAATAGAATATAAAATGGTTAAAACACGTTTTACATCTATCTTTGAACTCGGCACATTTCAGTAGTTTTGACAGTGTTAGATTATTGAAAACACAACTTCTTCATAGCAGAAAAGCTTGTTTTAACTACATTTCTGCTGACACATGAGACAAACAGATTGGAGTTAGCATTTCGGGTCGCATATGAGTGAAAGTCTTTGGCATTTATAGCTTTGCCCCTGAAATATGATGAAACTATCCCCAACAGTCATTTGCCAACCATTAACATTTTGTGTAACTTTATTTTATTTTAAGGTGTTAGTCATCCGAGTGAGCTGTGAATATTAAATATGCGGGTTCGCCGCGTGCAGCGTAGAATGACTTTGCCTACTTTGTTTTGCAGTTTTTATATTCGTTTTAAATTACTTTGAGGTCCCTTGGACCAAACGTAATCTATGATGGGAGCGGTCGTAGCTCTGAACAGAGTGTTTGTTGTCGTTGTGGCGTAGCGGCCTCAATGCTGAACCCTGAAGCACACAAAAAGTGATAGGTGACACACTAGATGTTGTTTCATTGATTCTTGCTTGCTGTGTACGGTTGGCAAAATAATCCTTAAACCAACAACATTATATTTCGTGGATATCAATGGCAGAGGGTTTATGTAGAAAAATGTTTGTGTCTATATATCAAAATGGCACCTGTGATTGTACCATACTCTCTTTGGTCACATAGGTAGTCAGAGACATATAGCAGAGCTGTGGTTGTTGAATACCTAGGTTGAAAGCCTGACTGAAACGGATTCAGCATGTTATGTTTAGTGACGTGACCATTCAGTTGGTCATTAATCAATCTTTCAAAAATAATCCTGCATAGAGGAAATACAGATATTGGCCTATAGCTAGAGGTATTCTGGCGATCTCCCTCTTTAAAGACTGGGTCACAACTGCCTGTCCTCACTCACTCGGGATCGTTCCTGTCAACAGAAAATTATTAAAGATAGTCGCCAGTGGAAAAGAAAGGTCACTGGCTACAACTTTAAGAGATCTAGCTATAATGTTATAAGTGCCGTGAGCTTTTGAGATACTAAGTCCTGAAAGTAGTGTCATCACCTCAGATGCAGTTATTGATTTAAAATAGCGTATCCTGCAATAACAAAAACAAAATAAAAAACCTGTCAATAGTAGAATAAACACTTACAGGTACCCAATTTTTATCAGAGCTATTATAATTTGTTAATACTTTTATGATTTTACTGACCTTATTTTAAGTAACATTTTACGACAACTTTATATTTAGAAGAACACCATATACCCAGACACTCCCTATATCGAAGCATTAGCTAATGCACAGCTGACTTCTCTGAAAGAGAGAATGAACGAATGAATGAATTTTTATTTTGAATTAATGAATATTTATTTTTGGAATCGTACAAAGCATATATGCAAACAATATGTTTAAACTAAAAATGTAACAATCAATTATATCATGTACGATTCCGGGCAGACCGCGGAGCCAACTAAGGCTATTACCAGTTGGTATAGATAATTATTATTACGAAACCAAATGGGTACATAAAACATGCAAAGTATGAACGTATATGAGCAGGTATTTTATATTTAATAAGCTTCATCTAGCTTTTCATACCCTTTTACAACAATTGCTTTTAGTGATACTGCAACAACTATTCCATATCAATGGACCTTTACATTAAAAAAACTGTTACAAGATTTTACTGTTAGAGAAGTAAAAGGACGTATGTGTGAGGTTTATCTAGTTTCGTGAATGTGTATGTCATAGGTAAATGTAAAGATACAGGATCAATAATGAGGTAGAGACGTGCGCAGTTATGTGAAATTTGTTCACACAAATCGACCAGCCGCAGCACAGACTGCATAAACTACTACCAAAATCAAGGACGACAACACATGATACACGATGTCTTACTCGATACTCTTTACCCAGAGTAAAAACCAACAGGACCAAGAACTGCTTCAGTAACTGGTGTCTGTTCAATCAAAAGAACTCACATTGACTCTTAACAAACTTACATGCATGCCGATATGGATATGTGTAAAATATTGTAATGCCTTAGATAATATTTTAGATTTAGTTTTATAGATACATATTGTATATTGTCTACATTATAATTTATATTTGTGCTAATGTCTTATATTATATAGTATTTCAATATATTTTTTAATAAATATACTTTGCATGTTTTATGTACCCATTTCAATCTTTATGATTACCTAGACGGAAATTAAACTATTATTAATAGATCTTCATCAACCAAATTGAAATGGTCCAAGAGGAGCAGTTCGTTTTTGTCTTAGCGACAGTGATCTAGAGAAGCGGGCTGTGTGTCGGAAATGCTAATACCTAACGCCTAACCATATTCCATAAAGCCATCTATGGACAACTGTCGTTGCCTGTCAAAAACCACTTCCAACCCGTACAACGACTATTAAGGCATTTAAACAATTCAACACTATCCACACCAGTAAGACCTGTAATAAATTTTCATATTTCCCTCGAAGCAATAACATATTGGAATTCCTACGAGACGCAATAATTATTGTCAGTATTCCTGAACAACAACATTTTACACAAGCTTTGATAAACGACAACTAACCCAACAAGAATGCGTGCCAAATCCTGACCGTTTGACTCCACTAGGAGTAGGCGTGCATTCTTACACAGGCCAAGACAAGATCTGTACCAATAAACATTGGCTCGCGCTCGTCATAAATAGGCCGGCCGTGACAATGGCGGCGTCACTGGAACCAAAGTCAAGCTAGTTCGAAGAAGCGCAAAAACGGACAATGCTGCGTTCTTATCTCTTCATGCCTAGGTACACACCAGTTGTCAAATGGGATGGCACTGATCTCCTTTAATTAGGGACTGGCAGAACGATACAATTGGAACACTCTGTAAAGAGATTATTAGAACGCAGCATTTGTAACTCTAAACCCCCGTCTCAGTAGCCCTGGGCTACTGGGGTTGACGACGGGGTGACTAAGGGCATTCACTACTCACCAACACAACATGGCTGTTCAACTCCGTGTTCTGCCACATCTTCATTTTAGGTACCTGGTTTGACCTGAGGTTGTGGTAGTGTTGGGGGGAAGTGATTGATGAGTATGGAATTTGCTTCTCGCCCCATATCCATGTGCAATTGTTTGTTAAAGTTATCGCGTATGTAGCGTATTTGTCTTTATACTGTATTATTCATTTGGAAATCGACTTAATTCATTCGTTCATTCGTTCATTCGTTCATTCGTTCATTCGTTCATTCGTTCATTCGTTCATTCGTTCATTCGTTCATTAGTTCATTCGTTCATTCGTTCATTCGTTCATTCGTTCATTCGTTCATTCATTCGTTCATTCATTCATTCGTCGGACAGCGACTTCAAATGAGTAAATGTTCCCACAATTAAAACAATCTTCGAAGAGGGCAAGTTCAAAGCGACGATATAGGATCTGGGGGCTACTGAAACTTACTTCTCACTGCCACGTTGGGGGGGCTACTGACACTCAATTCTCACTGCCACGTTGGGGGAGGGGGCTACTGACACTCACTTCTCACTGCCACGTTGGGGGCTACTGACACTCAATTCTCACTGCCACGTTGGGGGGCTACTGACACTCACTTCTCACTGCCACGTTGGGGGGGGGCTACTGACACTCACTTCTCACTGCCACGTTGGGGGGGGGGCTACTGACACTCACTTCTCACTGCCACGTTGGGGGGCTACTGACACTCAATTGTCACTGCCACGTTGGGGGGGGGGCTACTGACACTCACTTTTCACTGCCACGCTGGGGGGCTACTGACACTCACTTCTCACTGCCACGTTGGAGGGGCTACTGACACTCACTTCTCACTGCCACGCTGGGGGGCTACTGACACTCACTTCTCACTGCCACGTTGGGGGGCTACTGACAATCACTTTTCACTGCCACTTTGGGGGGCTACTGACACTCAATTCTCACTGCCACGTTGGGGGGGGGGCTACTGACACTCAATTCTCACTGCCACGTTGGGGGGGTCTACTGACACTCAATTCTCACTGCCACGTTGGGGGGCCACTGGGACGGGGACTAGACATAGTGGCATAACACCAAATGTACGCGTCCGTGGGCACAGGGATGATCGTAAGAAACAACAGCCAATTCGTCGAATAACGGAACGTTGAGCAGTGGCTTAGTCAGAGGGAAGCGGGGGTCATACCCCCAATCCCGGAAAATTAGGAGGTTTGGGAACAGAGGACCTATAACTGGCTGCCTGATTAATCATTGTTTAATTAATTAACCTACCTAACCATAACCCTGAACCTTATTCCACATAAGAACAACCACAAATAGGCATTCGTATGTGAGTGGTTAGCAAGTAATAATAATAATAATAATAACAGTAATATTAGTAATAATAATAATGACTTCTTTTGCGCCAATATCCTCGAAGATCTAGCTCAGTGGCGCGACAAAACCAAGGGATTAAGCAAACTCGTAATCGTAAAACAATGCGTGAGTCGTCAATGGATGGATGAAGAAGCTAGGAGGCTAAGGAGGATAGGCTGCATTAAAGAGATAGGTTTTTAGACGTCAGCGGTATGAAACTATATCCCCTTCTGATTTAACACTGGCAGGAAGCGCATTCCACACCGTTGGTGCGGCAACCGAGAAAGCTCGGGTCCCAGCTTTCGTTTTCACCCGAGGGATGTAAAGAGGGTTACTACTGGTTGAGCGTAGCTGTCTGGAATTTCTTGCTGGAGTTAGCATTGAATTTATATATGCTGGTTGTGTAGATGAGAGTGCTTGATAGGCTATTGTACAAATCTTGAAAATGATGCGATAGTGCACAGGGAGCCAATGCAATGATTTTAGAAGCGGCACTGAGCGAGAAAAACGAGGAGAACGCATGACTACCATTGCTAAAAAAAATTGGTACTTTTGCAGTTTAGGCCCGCACCTCGAAAAAAACATCAAAATGATCACCTACGATGACCAAACTTCGCATGCAGTATCTACTACACCTGTACTACGCGTATGCACTTGTCACGTGATCTAAAAATTATAATTAATGCCTGAAATCGATGAAAATGTGTCAGTAAATAACGCACTTTCTTCGACGAGTCACTACTGACACAGTGAACTCCGCCAGGTGGCGCCACCATCTTGCTGCCGTAAAACCGTGGGGTCATACCACAATTTTTTGGAAGATAACAGCACATGGTTATGAAATTGTAATTATTTTATACTACCAGGAAATAATCTTTATTAAAAACAAATGTTTTTTAAATGCTCAAACCGATGTTATTTTATTGCGAGTACAAATATTGGTAATCATGAACACTTTTAGATTATTAGTGGTTTAGTATGTAAGAATTAAAATATACATTTATACAATAATTATATATATATATATATATATATATATATATATATATATATATATATTATATAAAAGTATATAATTATTGTGTTTTTGCAATATATGAAATACATAATTTAATATATAATATTATACATATTATAAATAATAATGATAATGATAATATAAATATAAATATATATATATATATATATATATATATAATATTAATATTATTTAAATATATATTTAATATGTAATATATACGTGTGTACATAATGTATATACTATGTATATATAATATACATAATAAGTATATATATATATATATATATATATATATATATATATATATATATATATATATATATATATGTATATATAATATATTATTGATATATATATATATATATTATTTAATGTATATAATGTAATAATTATATAATAATTATATAATTATATATATATATATATATATATATATATATATATATATTTTATATAATTATAGTATACATATTATATACAATAATATGCATATAATATATTTATGTATTATAAATGGTAATAATAATTTACATAGATATTATATATGTAAATTATCATTACCATTTATAATATGTAAATATATTATATGTATATTATATATTGCACAAATAAACAACATTTCTTACAAAGGCATTATATGCACACACATATATGTATTATGTATAATATATTATATATATATATATATATATATTATATATGTATTTATATATATATATATATATATATATATATATATATGTATATATATATAAGTAAATAATTATTATATACACATATTACATACATATAATATATATATTAAATAATATATATATATTTATATATATTTCACATGTTATAAATAATATCAATATTACTATTATCATTTAGAATATATATATATATATATATATATATACATACATACATACATACATACATACATGGATGTTATATATTGCACAAATTACTTAATAAGTTTCATACAATAAACAACATTTCTTATTAATGCATTATAATGCACATATGTACACACACATAGATGCAGTTTATGTATATATATATATATATATATATATATATATATATATATATATATATATATATATATATATATATATGTATATATTTACGTATATTACGCATTGTTTATTGACATCTTAGGACTTCACAGTCGATTATGTCTAAGACGTGTCTACCTCTAGTAACACAACCCTAAGTCATTGATTCTTTTTCCTAGCCTAGTTGACCGGTTTGTCCACCTTGGCAACCATGTCAATCAATTTTAACCCTGATGAAGGGCAGCTACCTTCTGACCGCCTCACCCACACCCCAGGCAGCAGTAAGCATCATTTACTAGCATAACCTCACCCAGAGACCCGCCCACCCGTCATTTGGACGGGCAAAATTTGAAATTTGCGTTTTTGGACGGGCAATTATTTGTCAAGGACGGGTCAGCCAGACGGGCCGTCCATAACCGTTCATGTCGTTTTTTTGTGCGAGCTTGCCTGTCCATGCCATTTTACAATGTAATTGAAACTGCCAAAAAGTCAGTTACAGACAATGTATCAATCACTACAGTTTATTACTTGCGTCAATGACATTCTCTGTGTATCACAGAGAGTGTTTGTCTGGTTTTGGCAAGCTAGTCTTGGTAACTGATTGTATTATTTGAATTATGCATACAAGATTTTAGCAAAATGTTAATTTAGATGCACTTGTAATTCATTGAGACATAAATTACAGAGACAAGGCGTACATATTTTATAACGAAGTTATCACACTTGATGTCACCACCAAGAAGCCACTGTTGGGGTTGACTGGCAGTGAAAGGCGACGCGACAATATGAAGCCACTTGCCCTGCGAGGGAGGCTAGACGCTCTTTCATATAGGCGCTACCTAAATCTCGTCATATGGGTCTAACAAACGTCGCTGATTTGATAATTACCATCACGATAAATTTACGTGTATCACGTGATTTTATTTAAGAGATGCATTCGTCAATACGCCAGTCATTTTGTATGAGTTTATCAAACAAGTTGCGTCGCACTATGAACTTTTTAATCACCGGTAACAAAGACTAGTATTACCACGTGGACATACATAGAACGGAAACACAGATCGACAACAGTTCGTCTAGATGTCTACTGACATAACTATATGGAATACCAACAACTTCTTCTGTGTCAGCGTTCACGCAAGAAAAGGTATGTTTATAGCATTCATTTATTTTTGTGGGTTGCGATTTACAGCATAGCTTGTATTTCAAATAAATATGTGGGTCGGGATCGTCGTGGTGGTAAGATAAATTGGGAAATATTTTGTTGATGTTGACGTGCGTTTTTTAGTTAAAATCCATCTATAGCAGTTTTACTAGGATGCCATCCACCTTTAAGAAAACCAAAATGTATAACAAAATAATAATGTCTGATGAAATTGATTATTATTTAGGTTTATTGATTTAGTTTAATCAGAAATAAATATGTGGGCAGGGATCGTCGTGGTCTTAAGATAACATTGAGAAATAATTTGTTAATGTTGACATGCGTAGTTTCAGTTAAAATCCACTTATATCAGTTTTATTTGGATGTCATCCGCCTTTAAGAAAACCAAAATTGATAACAAAATAATTGTGTCTGGTGAAATTTATTATTATTTTGGTTTTTTGGGTCAGTTTATTCAGAATTCAACACGTCAACGCAATCCCTACAATGGCTACACGTGTAGAAGGTCAAAGTTCGAAGTTTGGTGGTTCATATTTATAGATCATTTAGAAAATCCATTCATACCGACTCAATTTAATGCCATCCGCACATTAAAAAGCCAAAATGGATAAGATACTAACTAATATGTTCTGATGAAACTGATGGTTATTTTGCATTTAATCAGAAATTTGAAAACTAAATTAAAAGCAATCAGCTTAGCAATCGCTGTACGAGACATCGACATGTACGAATCACTCAAGTCATTTAAGCATCCTAGTTTGTGAAGAACCTAGTTTGTGAAGAATGATAGTATTAATGGAATATAGAATATGTTCCATTAATCAACATTTAATATGTTTTCTTGGGCGCCGTCCCTGAAATTTGTTGGTGATTTCTTTTACGAGGGCAGCATTACGCAATCGCCTCACGTGGCAGACCTGTAAACAGCGGCAGTCGGGTAAGAATCTAGGTCCAATGATGCCTAATAATTTCAGTTCGCGGCAGTTAAAATGGGGCAATTGTCGTCCCAAGTACGTGGGAAAACATCGCTCTGTGGCTTCCAATCAATTGCAACAAATGTAACTACTTCAAAGACAAAGTCATCATGGCGACGCCTTGGTTTTCATCATTGGTTTTGATCATTTTGATGGTTTTTTCGAGGTGCGGGCCTAAACTGCAAAAGTACCAAAAATTGGACATGCTGAAGTTTTGCTATATCCTTGTTTGCGGTATTGTAAAGGAGGGAATTGTAGTAGTCAAGTCTGCTGCTTACTAGAGCTGTTGCGATGGTTTTAGCAACGGAAAGTGATATAAACCGGCGAATACGGCGACGGCATGTTTTCGATATATTCGTTGTTTGAAATTGAAGTTTTCATCAAACGTTACTCCGAGATTTAAAACTGAGGCGGCTGGTGTGATACTCTGACTCAGGATATATGTCGGGAAAAAGTCATCGAGTTTTGCACGCTGCGTTGAGGTACCAATGATGAGTAATTCGGTCTTATCTGCATTTAGCTTTGATTTACTGTTTTTCATCCAAAGGGTGACATCTTGGAGACAATCCCTGAGCTGGTTTAGGGAGCGACAAGTTTCTGGTGTGGTCAAAGAAACATAGATTTGTGTGTCATCTGCATACATGAGATTATCCAGGTTGTGACTCTGGATAACAGAGCTTATTGGTGTTGTATACAGAGTGAAAAGCAAGGGCCCAAAAACAGAACCATGGAGGACACCACAGGAGGTCGACAGTAAGTTATGAGAAGCAGTTACCTATTTTAATGGCTTCCCGTGTATCATTAAGGTATGAAGTAAACCAGCTCAGGGCTGTGCCAGATATCACGTACCACGTTGATAAGCGTGTAATGAGAATGTCGTGGTCAATGGTGTCGAAAGCGGCGGATAGGTCAAGCAGGGTCAGTGCAGTAACTTTGCCATTATCAATGTTAAAGTTTATGTCAATGTGTACTTTTAAAAGAGCAGTTTCTGGTGAGTGAAATTGTTTATTCGCAGACTGTGACACCTTGGTTAAACCATTTATGTATTTATGTCGATGTGACAACCGAGATGATTTGCGACAACTTTTTCAAGTATTTTTTAAATGAAGCTTAGGTTGGAAATAGGCCTATAGCTGTTTAGTTCTTCTTTTGGCGGAGTTGTCTTCTTAAGAACTGGGTTTACATGCGCACATTTAAAATCTTCAGGAAATAAGCCGGAACAGAGTGATGCATTTATTATGTCTGTTATTGGTTTAATTAAAACGTCAATGCATGCTTTCAGTAGTATGGTCGGAAGTGGGTCAATATCACAGGATTTACTTGGGGACGACATAAGTAGTTTTCTCACTTCAGCAGTTGTGGCTAGTTCAAACGATGCGAGCTGAGAATTTAGTTATGGAGAGTCAGCATTTGCAATGTCTGGGGTGTGATCTGTGAAGGCTGAATGTATGAGGTTGATTTTGTCTTTAAAATGACTTGAAAAGAGTTACACAGTGACTTGATTGATGCATGGGTTGGTAGAGAAGGAGGAGGCCGCCTGTGTAAGATCTGATTTATGCATTTCCATAGCTGTTTTTGGTGTAGCGGAGTTATTTGAGACCATATTTTCGTAATAATACGACTTTGCTTTTGACATTTGTCGGTTACATAGATGACATTACGGTGTGTAGCGTGAACGAGATTTACGCCAAACACGTTCCAGATAGCGAGGGCGTCGTTTCGATTGGATTATTTCCGGGGTCATCCAAGGAGCTGGCGGCTTTTGTGACACAGATTCATTCTTAATGGATGCATGTTTGTCAAGCAATGTCTTACGTATTTCCCGGTACTGTTTGTATAGGTCGAATACATGTTCTTTAGGATGTGTGACAAGGTCGGCCGTGATTATATCAGTCATAAATGATGCAATGATGATTCTGTGAATGGCTCTGTAAAACACGTTATGTTTGGACACATCTGCAAATGTGGGTGTCTGAATGTTTTTACAAGAGGAGCGAGTTATCAAGACGTCGAGCCAATGTCCATGTATGTGTGATGGGAAATTGACATGTTGTTTTGTGTCAAATGATGCCATTAAACGTGATAGTTGTTGCAGATGGTGTATCCAGGTGAAGATTAAAATCGCCATGCAACAATGTAAAATTATGTGTGCATGGTTGCAACATTTTCCAAAAGATCCCGGAATTCTTCAAAGAAGTTAGCTGGGTGACCTGGAGGGCGATAAATAAAAATGAAATACCCAGAGAAGCACGAATTTGATATGTGAACACACATAGATTCAAAGTTGGTATAGGCAGGGCTGGTGTGCAGGTTTACGTTCAACACTTTTGAAATGAGGAAACCAACACCACCGCCTCGTCCAACTGGACGTGGTCGATGGTGGAAGGTATACCCAGGAGGGGAAATGTCGGCAATGAGAGTATGAGAGATGAAAGTATAAGGTTACACTAATTCTAAAATTGCAATAGCTTCTCAGATGTAGGGACTAATAAATCTAAATATTATTATATATATATATATATATATATATATATATATAAAATATATATATATATATAATATATATATATATATATATATATATATATATAATGTATTATTAAATAAATATTACATAGACATAATCAAGTGGTATTTAAAATTAATTATAAAATTAATCAGTAGTTTCAAATGAGTTTGTAAAATGCTAAATAAGTCTGTAAAATGCTAAATGTATAATGAGTCTTTAAAAGGCTAAATACAAATCGGTTAAAAGACTAAAATACAGATCGTTTAAATTTTCCCGCTCCGCAAAACCTGTGCAAAAGTAATAAAACGTTTAGTGCCCATGCAAATGAAACATACAGAGGTCTTCACCCCAGGGCGATTCTGGGTATATAGAAACGTCTTATGAAAAGGCCTGTTAGTCAACAGTTTATAAGGGCTGCCCCTGTCTTTATATGTTATTTATAATTTATGACCGTACTGGCGCGAAAAATTAAAACGTACTGTATTATCGCCCACTATGTTGTAAATTATTAATTTCAGCGGTGTAACTGGTGTAATTTATAAACAAAAATCTGCGTGTCCAAATACAGTAGTGTGTAAGTAATGTGCAATAATGTCAAACACAAAAATGCAGAATTTAGATTACAAAATATAATTTGAACGAGCAGTGAAATATGAACATGTACCATCTTACGCCACCTAGCGACCGACCCTAGTTGTGTTGACAAGCCTGCTCCAACCCTAGAAGTAGCCATTGCCAACCAGAACTCGCTATGCTCGAACTCTGATGAAACCGTCAGACGGCATTACGATTAATTCACCGGCGTACGTTTTGAGTTATAATTAATGTTTATATAGCATATTTGTTTAAAAAAATACTAAGCTATCACATATATACACAAAAGTAGAAAATAAAAATAGGATAAAAACAAACAACGGAAATAATATTTTGGGGGGATCAATCAGTGTACCTACAATATTGTATGTACTATATTATTATGTACACAACTGATATGAAATATCTAACTATCTATCCAGAATATATCCTTGAACATTCAAGCGCACAGGCGCTACAAACAAATACCATTAGCTGATAAACAAAGACATGCAAGAGTCGTCATTGAACTATACGACAGACGAACATTCTGAGTGGATTTGCAATTTTAAACAAATACGGTTTGAGTTAAGTTGTTTTACGAACGGTTGACAAGCCTGCTGCGCTATTTTACACATAATAGATGTTTTGTTTCAATTTGTTCCAGCGTCCTTACGAGCTGCTGAACGTCCTGGTGCGAAGATGTGCTGTGCTCCCTCGGCGACGGTCCACGTACTTCTTCTGTGCTGCACTTTTGACACTTATCTACTTTGTCAGTCATGCGAAATTTGCAACAGAGACACATGCAGAGACACATAGCACCCAATCCCAATTTGAATTCGAAGATGCTGTAGCAAATGGCACGCAGTTCGAGATGATACGTGTGGATGTTTCGATTCAACGCCTAATTGAAGGAAGCGCGGCCGTCGCTCAGCAGGACCATGGACGCCATGGGCTGGAAAAGACGTTGCTCTCTGACATCGGGTTCAGATACGTCGTACGACCGGTGAAACATGTAGGGAAAGCGAAACCGAAAAAGAACCCGTTGCTTTCAAATCGTCAAGTCTACTACGTGAAAAAGGTACACTGCAGTGTAGTGAAGCTCCGATTGAAACTCAGACATCAACAGCAAAGGACACCTGCTTGACTCGGGGCGGTGTCCGAAGTTAAACCGCGCACTCGGTACATGCAGGCGTATGTGTACACGTGCATGCACCAGACACCAGACACCACACGCACACGCACACGCACACGCACACGCACACGCACACGCACACGCACACGCACACGCACACGCACACGCACACGCACACGCACACGCACACGCACACGCACACACACACACACACACACACACAAACCATAAACCATAAACACACATACATATACACACACAAACACACACACACACACGCGCACACACACACACACACACACACACACACACACACGCACGCACGCACGCACGCACGCACGCACCCTCCCACCCACCCACACACACACACACACACTCACACACACACACACACACACACACACACACACACACACACACACACACGCACTCATCCATACACATATTATCGTGCATACATACACAGATATATACGCACTCGCGGTTTTACTGCAGATTGAACCACCTATCCTGTTCTGGTTGTGCAATCATTATCTGAATAAAAACACCATTACCTAGATTTAGCGTTTGGGGATTCTGCCGTAGGTAAGTGTGATCATGCGTGATGACTATGACACGAAACTAATGAAGGCTGTTTTCGTTACAGCGGACTGGCATGCTGGGCGCAGTTGACCCCCAGAAGATCGTAAATCCGCACCCTTTCACGTTCGTCCTCAACAACGAGAAGATGTGTGGCACAGATAGCGGAAGTGACGTATTTCTTTTGATCTACGTGCACTCGGCCCCCGACAATGCCGCACGCCGGAACCTCATACGCGCCACGTGGGGTAACCGGAAGTTCTACGCGCACAAGAACATACGTCTGATCTTCGTTCTCGGGACCGTCCCTTCGGCCCCTGCATTAACACGCAGGTTGATGTACGAAAGTGCCAACTACAACGACATCGTGCAATCGAGTTTCGTCGACGACTACCGTAATCTGACGTACAAAGCGATCTCTGCGTTGAAGTGGGTCTCCTTGTATTGCCGCAACGCCAAGTTCGTGTTAAAATCGGACGACGACATCCTCGTGAATCCCTTCACGTTGATGAGCTATCTCGCCGTAGACAAGCCCATTAAGGGGCTCATCATCTGCAAGGTTTACGAACGGGGCATAGTGTTCCGTGCCGGTTACCGGCGACTCGTGACACTGGAGGAATACGCTGGTGATCGTTACCCGCCCTTCTGTTCCGGGTCTGCCCACCTCATGACAACCGATGTCGTCGCCGGCATTTATCACATGTCCTATACCGTCCGTTTCTTCTGGCCCGACGACGTCATCATCACCGGCCTGCTGCCCTTCAAACTCGACAATGTCACATTTGTGCAGATGGCGGACAGGATAGAGGTGCTCAAAACCGACAAGGACGTGGCGTCCTTAATGACAGGTCGGAACACGAGACGATACATTTTCGGACACATTCACGACATCGGCCTCTTCAAGGAGACATGGTCGAAAATATCGTTGATCTTCAAGGGGAAGGAGTGATGTTGTGAACACACAAGCGCACAAGCGCACACCCACACACCCACACACCCACACACCCACACACCCACACACCCACACACCCACACACCCACACACCCACACACCCACACACCCACACACCCACACACCCACACACCCACACACCCACACACCCACACACCCACTGACACGCACTCACAAGTGAATGTGATTACGAGAAGTCATTGACCGCCACATGGCTTTCCCCAAACCGTTGACAGTAAGGGCCAGAGGTCGATTAACGTGAAATCACTACGCGATAGATTTGGAACGTGAATACTTGTTGGTGTAAATTCACGCGATCGTTGCATGCGAATGGTACGCGAATCGTTGTGTAAAATAATATGGCTACACGTGAAGTACACGTACCAACAGGAAAAGCAATAGTGGGGCTGGAGTTAGGTCAAGTCGACCGTCTAGCAGTACATTATCATCCATGTGTATAGATTAGTTGCACGTTGCACACACCCATAAATCAGGCGATATTAGGTATTACCTATTGCACGTAAACCTCTCCTAGATCCGACATGTGATATCCGTAGACATAATGTCTATGGGAATAGAATCTTTTACAACGAACAGGCAACACTGTTTGATTCCAACATGACAATTTATTATACTATGCAAACATTTCAGTTATATATCGCCATTAGTGCAGCATGTAGCAAAACATTGTTGTCTAAACATAGTGTGTCATAATAGTCTGTTATATTTACATTTTTATTATACAAGCAAAAATAACGTCATTCTTTTTTACAATTTTATATGTATATATTATATGGAGTTATCATTGTTATAATAGTATGTGATAAAAGCTATTTTTATACAATATAAAGCGTAAGAAGTATTATTTTATATTGCTTTGCACTTAAATTGTAGATACGATCAACTGTACAGTGTCGTTTTCTTATATTTTGAGTAATAAGACGTCTGGCTGTCATTAAACTGCCGTTTTCAAGAAACTGTGTTGTGTTACCATAACATGTGTCAACTCAAGAGTTTATGGTAAGGAAGGGACATATAACTGAATCAGTGTGCATGTATTTTGTTTTGTTGACTGCCTTTCGTGTTTTGTACATTTTTGAACACTGACGAGAACTGACAAGCACCGCTTGTCACACAGCACGCTTGTCCCTTGTCACTTCGCTGTCTCCTGCATTTCTCAAATGTGTGTGTGCAGTCTGGCAGGGGTAACATAGGACTTATTTATTACTGTTGTAGTAACTCATTGTCATGTCTCTTTTGCATTTAGCCTCTCATTACACTAAGATACACGCTCACACACAAGCACATTCATCGTATACCGTTTGTAATTTCGTAAATTATGTTTTCTACAAGGCATACAGTTTTAAGTTGCATGAAAATATCACATTTATCAGACACAGAAAACTACTGCAGCATTGCACCTGTGGTGAATCGATAATTGGTGAAAACCTCTTTGAACTTCACAAAGCCACTGCTTTCATATCCTAATAACTATTGCCTGGAACACGCAGTTGCCAAATACAAACAAACAGTTGTACAATTTTACATCCGATCTGCAGAATTTGTCCAACCAATGCTCTGTTTGAGTTCACGTGACCGTCTGGTTCAGACGTTAAGATTCTCGGTTTTCACTCGTTTTACAGATACAGCGGCATGTTATGATTATGATAATTCTCGTTATACACATAGGTATACATTTGTGACAAATACCGGATATAGCGGACACCGGATGTAGCGGAGACCGGATGTAGCGGTGACCGGATCTAGCGGAGGCAACTGGACAAAAGTGAACTATATCAGGCTCACAGGTCGCAAACAGTACGAAATATGAATAGTTTATCTAAAACTTTGAAAATGCTGTATGTTTGTGATTTTAATCCATGAAAGCTGGGTGCACAAATATACACTGATATTCCGTTTTCAGACTGATGAAGACGACATAAAAGGCTAAATTTAGATGAACGCATGCATTCGTTGAAAGATTTATGTAACGGTAGCAAACATACAACTTGCACTACATCTTGATAGTAAGTTAAGTAACATTCTGAGACTGTTATTGTATGCGACGGTAATGTTATTGTATGCGACGGTAATGTTATTGTATGCGACGGTAATGTTATTGTATGCGACCGTAATGTTATTGTATGCGACGGTAATGTTATTGTATGCGACCGTAATGTTATTGTATGCGACCGTAATGTTATTGTATGCGACCGTAATGTTATTGTATGCGACCGTAATGTTATTGTATGCGACCGTAATGTTATTGTATGCGACCGTAATGTTATTGTATGCGACCGTAATGTTATTGTATGCGACGGTAATGTTATTGTATGCGACGGTAATGTTATTGTATGCGACCGTAATGTTATTGTATGCGACCGTAATGTTATTGTATGCGACCGTAATGTTATTGTATGCGACCGTAATGTTATTGTATGCGACCGTAATGTTATTGTATGCGACCGTAATGTTATTGTATGCGACCGTAATGTTATTGTATGCGACCGTAATGTTATTGTATGCGACCGTAATGTTATTGTATGCGACGGTAATGTTATTGTATGCGACCGTAATGTTATTGTATGCGACCGTAATGTTATTGTATGCGACCGTAATGTTATTGTATGCGACCGTAATGTTATTGTATGCGACGGTAATGTTATTGTATGCGACCGTAATGTTATTGTATGCGACGGTAATGTTATTGTATGCGACCGTAATGTTATTGTATGCGACCGTAATGTTATTGTATGCGACCGTAATGTTATTGTATGCGACCGTAATGTTATTGTATGCGACCGTAATGTTATTGTATGCGACCGTAATGTTATTGTATGCGACCGTAATGTTATTGTATGCGACCGTAATGCTTTTCAAGCTTCAATTTTTGAATTTGCACCAAAGACTAGAAAACGTGTACATTGGACCACAGTATGCTTTAAATAAAATATTTTGGTGGAAGTACTGCCGACAAAAGACAAAATATTCCAGCTAAAACATTAGCTTGTGCATAAAAGCATCTTTTTGGTCTGGCAAAGTCGTCAACACCAGTAAGACTGTTGCTGATTATATGACCACGATATTTATATTTCGTAGCATAAAGTATAGGATGATTGTTGAGATTTACACAATGAATATTTTTCATATCCTGGGGTTTGCTGTCAATAACCATACAATAGGACTTGTTGGCATTATATGTAATATTAAACAATTCGCCATACTTGGCACTGCAATCTGTAAGTTTTCTCAAACCAGCATCACTGGAAAAAAATGCAGAAGTCATCAGCATACATCAAGTGGTTGATTAAGGTGCCAGGATAAAGACAACCAATTTGTAATTTGTTGAGATTTACACTTATGCCATCTATGGACACATTGAAAAGGTGAGTTGAAAGGATACCACCCTGTTTGACACCATTTGAAACAGTAAACAGACTATAAAAGCCCTGACGCCATCTGATGGTAAATTGTTGGGTGCTATACCAGTGGTAAGGAACACGTACAATAAAAGCGGGACAGCTACGGTCAATTAATTTACCGAATAACTTGCAGCATAAACTTTGTCAACGGATTTGGAGGCATCCAACATGGTAGCACACATAGAGGAGCCATTCGCAAAGTAGTTTCGAAAAAGTTCTTTTAACAACAATATAAGCATCTCAGTAGAGTGCTGCTTTTTAAATCCAAACTGGTTGGCACACGTAGTGCGAAATGTGGTTGCCCTGTATAATATTAATGAATCAAAAACTTTTGCGAGCTACTGTGGCAGGGCATTGGGTCTATAATTGTTATCATGTGACAAATCAACATATGTATTTTAAATGATTGGAGCTATGATAGTAACCATCATTGTATCAGGTAAGAAACCATGTATTAACAGACTACTGTATAACAGTGACATAAGAACATGTAGTTGTATGAGTTAATGAAAATTAAGCGTGCTCAGTTTAAACGCAAACAAAGACTTTGTGAAAAAATGCTGATTCTCTTAAAGCTGGGCGACTTGCTTCCAATCTGAGCAGTCATGATTTAAAAAAAAAACTATTGTATTTACTATTTGTGATGCGTCGACCACAATTATAGTATAGCTTAAGCGTTTTATCGTGATTAAAATGTTGATACTGTGCTAACTATGTATTTATTTTTATTTTTACAAATTTATTTATGTATTTGTTTATTTATTTTATTATAACGTGTTATTCTATTGTACTGAATTGTATGTCAGTGTTGTGGGACTGGTTTTAGAGCAAATGTGTCCTGTATATTATACTAACTTATCATAACATTTTATTGAAATGCTACAGAGAAAGGCACTAAGTATATTTGTGTGGAAATCAGATACGCCAGGATGTTCGGGCATGGTATTCTTGAGACATTGCAGGTAAGACTGGACTACCTTTGTCAAAAATATTTCAATTAGATTATCGTTAGCACGAACAAATTAAACCATCTGCTGCCTGACAAAAGGCGTACCAAATCCGATATTAGACAGTGTAATGTGTCCCCATTAACAAGAAACCGAACGAACATATACTGTAATACGTTTGTCCCGTGGGGATTTTACAATTGCCAATAAACACGAAAATGCAGAATAGGGTAGTACTAATATTGTATGATATATCAATGTGTTAATACTCGATGATGTTTTAATGTATTAGTTGATCTTAGTTGTGAAATGTGAATTAAATCCAGTTGTCACCAAGGGGATGTTAATGATAAACACAAATCACAACCAATAGAACATGAATATATAATGGTTTAATACAACTCAATCACTCAGTAAAAAAACACAAAATCCCTTACAAAGGTCTCCCGTGAATAATAATTTATCACCTGACAACACAGTCCTGTGCGCAGTGGCCGACGTCAACTGAGCTACGCGAGTAACCCGAGTACCGATCGAACATTCGAGATCACTTGCTCGCGTGACCCTTCTTGACCTACATAAACAAGGTGAATCTTCAAGGCCGCCGACCGTGTGTGAAAGTCTGTAAGGCCGGTACGGACAATTATGGAACGATATTAGGGCCATAATTCAACATGTCATATTATGGCAGATAATCTGCAATAATACGAAATCAGGCATAATGAAGACAGGCATAATACGAATTCAGCCATAATACGAAGCGAGCAAGCATAATGTGAGCAAGCATAATGCAAGCAAGCATAATGCGAGCAAGCATAATGCAAGCAAGCATAA
>JAODUO010001013.1:0-12500 GCA_025642075.2 Ridgeia piscesae
TAAATGATTATCAGAAAGACGAATACCCACAGCGTGGAAGAACGCCAAGATGATGATAATCTTCAAGGAGGGAAGTAAGAAAAACCTCAAGGATTACAGGCGGATATGTCTGTTATGAAACATCTATAAAGTATTCACGAAAGTACTAACGAAAAGGCTGGAGAAGACATTCGTCATCTACGAGAAAGCCTTCGATTCAGTGCGGACCTCGCTTCAGGAACAGGGGTTAGAAGATGTGTACATCGAACTCCTGAATGAAATCTACACCATCAGCTCGATGACAGTCCACGTACACAAAGAAAGCAACAAGACCAGTAGAGGAGTACGACAGGGAGATGTAACCAGATTTTACCAGATTTTACCAGATTTTACCAGATTTTACAACATGTAATAGTATCGCCACCTAGAGAATCAACTCTAGATGGTTCGTGGACATGGAAGCCCTTTGGCTGAGAGTTCAACCTATCTATCTCAATGTACCCCAACCTTCTCAGGTATATGTCGATTTTATTTGTAAACACATTAACAGTAGTAGCACCTGCACAATAAGCTGATAATCTATTCCATTAATTTACTGTTCTTTGTGAAAATGAAATTGTTTAATATCTAGTCTACATTGTTTCTTTGCTATTGTAATTCCATGTCCTCTAGTCCTTCTCTCTTCCTTAACCGAGAACAAATATTTCTGTCAATATTTTCATACCCATCCAATAGTTTAAACACTTCTATCTGATCTCCTCTCGGTCTCCTGGTTTCTAGAGTTGTTAATCCACATTTTGTACACGCATTTCATAATTTTATTTCTGACTTTTTGTATAAGTTTGGTTGCTCTCCTTTGAACTCTTTCTAGTATATCAATATCCTTCTTGCGATATGGCATCCATGCCTGTATGCAATATTGTAAATGAGGCTTAACTATTGTTTTGTACAGCGGTACAATTAGTTCTTCTTCCTTGTATGTCGCCTAATTAATCCACGAATTTGGTTTCCCTTCGCTGCTGCAATTCCACACTGCTCTGATACCTTCATATCAGCACTAATAGTTAACCCTAAGTCCTTTTACTTTACGGTAGTATTTAGTACAGTAACACCCATTGTATATAGTGCGTCTTCATTCCCATGTCCTTTGTGGAGGCACTTACACTTCCAAAAATTAAACAGCATTTGCCACTCCTCAGACTATTCGGTCAACTTATTCAGATCATCTTGTAATTCCTGTCTATCTGCATCACTTAACAATTTTCTCAACACTTTTGTATCGTCCGCAAACTTCAACACCTTGCTTGTTATATCATCATCCAAATCATTGATATATATATATATATATTAAGAATAAAATATGTCCCAATACTGATCCTGCGGTACTCCACCCAAAACCGATTCCCAATTTGAAACCTCCCCATCAACTAGTACTCGTTGTCTTCTATCAATATGCCATTTTTCTATCCAGTTAATCCTACCCTTTTCCTATGCCATGGGCCTTTAGTTTAAGTAGCACTTTGTCAAAGGCTTTTTTATACCTAAGTATATTATTTATACTGGTGATCCGTCATCTACCTACTTTGTGACATCTTCCAAGAAACATCACATATTTGTTAAGCATGACCTTCTTTTTAGAAACCCATGTTGAGATGGGGTTATCAAGTTATTTTTAACAACAAAATCAACCAGGTGATCTTTAATTAGTCTTTCTAATAGTTTGCAAATCACCGATGCTAAACTCACTGGTCTATTGTTTTCTGACTTTTTTCCTGATCCTTTTTTAAATAGTGGTATGATGTTTGCTTCTTTCCATTCTAACGGAACTATTCCCTCCTCTAATGACAAATTGAACACTGTTGCAAGCGGTATGCTAATTTGTTCTACAATTTCCAGTAGTAATTTGGGAGGAATCCCATCCACTTCAGGCGATTTATTATCCTAACATTTTTGAGGTTACAATTAGCTGTCTTAAATAGTCTGACGCTCGCCCTTCGAATTGTGTCTCTGGTACTGGTAATGCACCAATGTCTTTCCTGGTAAACACAAACTAAAGTACCCATTTAGGTTTTCTGCCATTAAGAATCCCTCTGTTATTATATTTCCATCACTACCTTCTAGAGGACCGACCTTATCATGAACTTTCTGTTTACTTCGAACAGACGCATACAACCTCTTGTGTCATGTTTTATAGTAAAAGCTATTTTTTGTTCGTAGCTTCTCTTTGAATTTCTAATATCAGCTGTAGCTTGGTTAAGTGCTTCTTTATAAATGGCATACTCTTCTTCACTTCCAGTATGTATATGTCTTCCACATCATTTGCTATTACATGATTGATTTTTTTCTAATGGCATCCTTCAATAAGTGTTTCTTCTTTGACTGTTTCCCCTGTTTTTTCAATGCGACAAATTTGTCAACGACGCAGTCAATTTCACTCTTTAAGATATTCCAGCATTCTGTTGCTGTCTTATTCTTCAGTGTGTTATTCCAGTCTATCTTTGCTAAATATTCCCTCATGTCCTTATATCTTCCTTTGTGAAAATGTTTCCTGTACCATACTTTTCTCTTCCGTTCTCACTTTACTTTGAGGATAAAATATATCTGGTTGTGATCACTACATTCCAGTGGCTCACATATCTTGACATTATCAACAACTTCCTTTTGTGAGCTCAAAACTATGTCCAACACGTTCTCGCCTCTGATTGGTTCTAACACACGTTGAGTAAGGAAACTATCTTTTACTAAATTAAAAAAAACTGCTGATCCTCACTCCCAGTACTCTGTAGAAATGTCCACTGTACACGCCCATGGTTAATATCCCCCATAATTATACTGTCCCGTTTACTCACTTCCTTTATAGCGTTTTGTACTTTCTCATTCTCGTCTATGCTTATGCTTAGACTTCGATAAAGTAACCCAACAGTTAATATTGTGTTTCCTGTAACTATGTTACACCAGACAGCTTCTTCACATTCTGCTTCTTTTTCTAATTTTATTTCGTAAGCCTGGATGGATTCTTTAATATACAAAATAACGGCACCTCCCCTTCTTCCTATTCTATCTTTCCTAAACATGACATATACTGTCCTTCCTAATTCGGCATCTGACATATCGGTGGTGGCCAAAGATTCAGCTATACCTATTATGTGAGGGTCAGTATCTTCTACCATAATGTATAGTTCATTTATTTTGTTTACTATGCTCCTTGCATTAAAACAAACACATTTGTAACCACATTTTGTAGAGTTTTCTAGATTGTTCTTTGCTGATTTCTTTTTGCTGTCCTATCTGTGCCTCCAGTATGTGGCTTCTCTGTGAAATCCCCTCCGAATCTAACTTAAATAGTTGCAACCTGTTCCACTGTTCATAGATCGAAGCAGGTTCTCAGAGAATACAGCTGCGCCCTTTCCGCTTAGATGGAGGCCATCTCTCACGTACATGTCTTCTTTCTCAACAAAGTATCCCATAAATCTACGAACCCAACTCCCTCTTCTTCACACATCTGCTCTGATAGAGTGTTGATTGCCTTCCTCTTGCAGTTTCTATATGTTGCTCCCCTTCCTCCCATCACTGGTAAGATTCCTGAGAGAATAATCTATTAAACTCTTGTCTTCTTCAGTTTCCCTACCAACTGTCTGTATATCTGCACTATTCTAGTTGTCCCCTCCCTGTCTGTATTGTTCGTCCCTACATGTACAAATATAGATCCTCCCTGGCCATGCCCCAAAGTATTCTCTATCCATTCAGTCACATGCTCTATCCTAGCCCCCGGAAGACAAACAACAACATTTTCTTCCTTGCTTAATGTCTTGTCTGTTTTTCGCAAAATGGGGTCGCCCATAAAAACCCTTTCTGTTCTCAATGCCCCCTCAATCACTGCCTCACAGTAGCTCCTCCGTTTGCATCTACCTGGTCGTTGACTATTCCCCCTGCCACCTTCTCCGTTGTTCCTTTTTCCCCCGCCTCTTTTCTTCCTGTCACCATCCCTGTTATTGATTTCCCTTTCGACACATCTACTCTCACTTCCTTTCTTCCCTTTATCTTTCCTCACATGAACTTCTCTCCTCTCCTGTCCCATTGTCCCCCTCCTTCTCTACTGTCACATTCTCCCCTGACTCCGTCCTGCATGTCATGTTTTCTCTTGTTCTTTCTCCATCTGTTTTCCTTGCACTCTCCCTCCCTCCTCTCAATCTCCTTTCCTCATCTTTCTTGTTATTGCATTGCTGCTTCCGACATCTCTCCCTGTCGTCACTCTCTGTTCCATCTGTCTCTTTGATCATTCTCATCTCCATCCCCTCCTATTCACAATAACGATGAAGCCTCGCTACCTTTGCTGTAAGACATTCCACTTTCCAACAGCCTTCCACTGGAAAGTAAATTGTCTCTGCCCATGACTTTATACATCCAGATAAAGCAAAACCTACAAAGATGTGGCAATGGTCACACACCAAGTGCCTCCTTGCCTTCACTTGCCGCTTGCAAGGGGCCATATTATGATTACTCAGTTACTCAAGATTAACTCAGTCGGTATACCAACTTAGTCTTTAGAAAGGCTGTTTAATGTGGACAGAAACTGCAGCTGTGGTAGACGCAGAGAACCGGTGAATACGTGAATTAGTCCAGTAGAAAATGACGATGACCCGGACATTTGGGTGGAAACGACTTTTTTAAGACGTCCATTAAGGGCTACAAAACTAACAAACAACCAAAATCAACCCTATGAAACCTCAATGTTTGTTTTTAAGAAACCCTTCTGAAAATGTCTTAGTATTTGCTTTCCATATGGAGATACCAGCTCATTGAATATATGTGGTACAGAAAGCCAAACAAAACATACGTATACACTATTTTGTGGCCAATTCACAATTATTATATTATAACTTAACTGGCTTTAAGATTGAGAAATACATACTTTGTCAGTCAGCTATGAATTTGGAATACAAATATGTGTATGAATAATTATATCATGTTAGACTAGCTGCTGCTATTGAATTTTTTTCCGCATGATACAGTACACATGAAGGCAGAACTAGTCAGAACTACGCATCTGCTTATACAGGAATGACTTTCAAGCCTAGCGACTTGTCTGACGTAGCAGCCCCGCAAAACATTTGAGAACTGATAACTCACGCACTTTTTACTTTAATAGTATAGGCCTAGGTCTGTTTTAGGCAATGTCGGTTATGCAGTGCTCTGGTAATATGACTACGTCTTTTTATTAAATGGACACGCGGGCATACACGTGGTGTCTGTTGGAACGTTTTACTTTTCAAACAAAAATCACGTTATGTTCTCTTTTTGCTCGTTTGTAGAGGTATGTCGCGAAAGACTCGCGGTGATAAGTTTGTGCTACAGAACAGATCTCCCGAGTTGATGTTCTTTTTGAGACAATTACACTACTTGTGTTCTATCGGCCGTGGGTTGCCTTTTTATTAGTTGCGGCGCAGTTTGTAACAATTCAAGTGACCCTCCTGGAACTTGTTATCCTCGGATACGTGTAAGACACCTGAACAATAAGTAGAGTTTCTTCTTTCACACACTTGGGAGTTTCTTCCCGGATTCACACACTTGGAAGTGTTTCTTCCCGTCTTCAAATCGATATGGTCAGGATTGGTAGTTTCTTCCCATCGGTATGTTAATATAATAGTATCAGTTTCACAATAGGGATGGGCTAATGTCGCTTGTAAATGCGTCCGTTCATGCTTGATAAATAAACCTATTTCTACAATGTCAAATTGTCAGTAATTTTGTGGTTTTGGCTTTCTGGAATCTTTCTGCATCAGATGTTGTGACTTTTTCTTGTGGAGGTAAATTCCATGTGGGAAAAGAGAATATACATTGGTATATCTGTAATAAATGTCTGTGTTCATAACAGTTTTTATGAGCGTGCAAGAAGCCTAGAAAGGTGGCGCCGTCTGGAAATCAAAGGCATTTTGTTCTATTATTAACCCGAAACAAAATGTTTTATTTGTCTTTCGGATGTAGCTAAGATGACGACACAACATGATAATTGACAAGTGATCATCAGAAAAGGTCGATGTCAGATATACCTGTCAGAAAATTACATTCGATTGGGAAAAAGAGCCAGATGGTCGCTATTTTATGTTTCGAACCGATACAGTTGATTTATTGGTGTCATTATCATTATCAATGTTTACAAGCTTTTGTCTGAGGCTGAGGCTTGATGAAATAATGTTATCAGATATTGAACAAGGACGTCCTCGGGTGATCCTTAAAATTGTTACCTGAGATGATCCTTAAAATTGTCACCTGAGATGACCCTTCACATTGTTACCTGACCTGATCCTTAACATTGTCACCTGGGTACAATTGGTCAGACATGTTTGTTAGCAGCGTTAGGCGTAGATTGTACTGAAAGTAACGATATATACCTGGAAGAATGTAATTGGCGGAATGATTTGTTACCCACATAACACAGTTGTATGCAGACATACAAGGCCATAATGATATCTACTGATGAGCATCTTTCGCGTATGTATATAAAAAGAAACGGAAGTAATACAAAATGACGAGATATGTGTCCACTATATCATGATTACGGTGGCAGCAATCGTGAATAATATTCTTAAAGTGCTCGTTTTTATTACAATCTGACAAAATCGTTATAACATGATCATCGTCCAATGACAAAAATCAAATGTCGTGTGCTTCTTCATTGACGTCACAGCAGGGAGCGCCCAGTTTTCGACTACATCGCGCGATGCACCGCAACGGTTGCGATCACCCGATCAGGTCGTGTCGTCTCCCGTCCGTGGCCTCTGATACTCTGGGTGGTCGGTCCCTTGAAGGAAACCTTATTCTCCGTCTCGACTGCAGATGATGTCTTCATTTCACGGCGGCGATAACGCGGACCTAATTGCAGGCCTTGCCTCGTCCCTACGACGCACTGGGACAATTAGTCTGGCTCGCAGCGACGGAGGCTCAATTGCGGTTCCTCGGTGTCTCACCTCAAAGTCGCCGACCGACCGCCGGCTTCGATCGCCCTCGTTGATTTCGATTGGGTTCCGTGGTCTGGGTAATTACAGACGCGTCGACATGTAAACCCGGCCGCGACTGGGCGTGTGGCGGCCGATGGGAACGTGTACGACACAGCCGAAAGGGGGTTATTATCGGCGCTGATGAGAGTGTGTTTAGACGACGCTAATTTCGCCATTATCAGAGCGGGGCGGAGGCCGGGTGGATAGGCACGGCGCACCTGGGGAGGTGGGTGGTTCTCGCGCGGTGCCGTCTGTCAGGACGGGATGTGGGGCAGACTGTGTGTGGGGGGCTGTGACGGGTAAATTGGACGGGGGGATGACGTAGTTCCTGTCTGGTGCACGTGTCACGTGTACCTGTGTGTCAATCGTTGTGCAATCTACGACTGTCTTCATACGCATCCTGTTTGCTCGGCCTTGACCTGGTCGCAAGTGGCAGTTGACAACACGACCGCGTGAATGTGTCTCACGTTCGTGGAGTCATTGTACTCCGTCCCACTTGCGTTTTTTTGCCCGCCCCACCCCACCCCCAGTGATTCCTGCAATCAGTTCAACTTTTCATAGAAAGACTTAAAAGTGTCTGTCTTTAACAATCTAGCCAGATTTAAAAGCTAAGTACACGTGTGCAAGTTCCAATGCGTCTAAATCGAAACGCTTGTAATATGTTTGGTTAATGTCCCAAAGTGAAAGTAAAAAGGTAAGTTTTTACAAAGCTCATTATCTAGTCCTTAGCTTTACCTGTTACTCCCTGGCAAACCTGTTTAGTCTGGCACCATCTCGACTGCAATTCACCCACGCTGCAATTGAAACGCGAAGATAAGTGGTTCGTAAATATCCATCACTGTCTGTAGCCACGTATTTATTCATTCAGGTGGATGAATTTAAACAACTTAGAGTGAAGGAACTTGTCCAGTGATCGACACAATAGCATATAATTGAACCCTGGCTCTCCACACACAGAGTGTGGTGTTCTGCTCACTGTGCTACTGCGTACCTACTAGAGGATCGATATCGGTAATGTCTGCAACGCACATTGATTCGTGAGAATGAATCTTCGTAAGCTTTGGTTCAGCCAACGCGTTCACACGTGCCTCGAATTAGTATAACACGTCTGACGTCACAACAAAGACGCTTCGAGCAATCCTGAGGATGTTGCGGTATGTAAGAACTTACCTTTACTTTTAAATGTACCTTTACAATCCATAACGTTTTCTGAAACATCAGAACTAACCAGTCTGTGCTCCATGATACAATGGTTCTGTATGTTCACGTGAGAAACACTACTTGCGGGCCAAACGGTTTTAACGCCAATATGGCGGTTTGTATTTTCGTAAATTGGACGCGTTTATGGAGAGTTCTGTTGACATTTCATACAAGGAAAGGTATTGTGTAGATGTCCACAGGTCATATCCAATAAACCCGCTGCGCCTGACCGATCTACGCTCATAAGACAGCAACAAACACGTTAATATCAACAATCGGCCACTATCTACGTCACTCAGCACTCGTCATTCGCTCATCACTCGTCATTCATTCACCACTCGTCATTCACTCATCACTTGTCATTCACTCGTCATTCACTCGTCATTCACTCATCACTCGTCATATGGGGAAATACGTATCCGTCTAGACTCAGAAAATTATCTCTGCTACAGAAAACAGTTATACGAATAATTTATAGCCTTGATTACCATGGTCGTACATCTGTATTTTTGTATTGCTCAAGAATTAAAAAACTTGAAGATTTAATTACACATACGACTATGGTTATGCTTTATAAAGCAAACAACCACTGTTTCGAAGGTCGTGTACAAGCGTTATTTGAACCAACTACAGCCGTACACAAGCTAGATACCAAACAATCTAAACTATTTTATGTTAAAAAAACGAACACCACCCATAGACTACTGTCAATTACTGTCAGAGGTATACACATATGGAATGGTTTAGTAAGTTGTATAACACAGTTGCCAAGTTTGCAACAATTTAAGGACAGATTAAAGTCGACGTTACTTTCTTCGTATTTATGAACAGTTAAAAAAAAATCTTGTAACTTTTACTATAACTACTACGCATTTTAGTTGAAAAAGGCATAGCGCCTTACAAGTCATATGACTTCTGCTATGTCCCTTTAACAACAGCAGCGATTCACCAGTCATGAAATTGTATTATATTGTATTGTCGTTACCATTATGTATTGTGTTATTTCCCATACTATGTTGTATATTCCTGTGTTGTTGTTGTTAAATAAATTTTCATTCATTCATTCACTCATCACTCGTCATTCACTCGTCACTCGTCATTCACTCGTCACTCGTCATTCACTCGTCACTCGTCATTCACTCATCACTCGTCATTCCCTCATCACTCGTCATTCACTCGTCACTCGTCATTCACGGGGATATACTTTAAGTAAGTTCATCTATACAGTGGACGAAATAAGTTAATGAATAACTTTCGCGCAGTAAGTTCGGTGTGCCGGAATACTTCTTAGATAACTTGGAATGCAATCTGAATGAACACGTCAGCCAGGGTGTGGATTCCCCGATATCGACGATTCCCCTCAAACCACTGCGGGAGGCTTTTCGCGTTGTCGGTGACAGATAGAATATGGACCCCCATAGGAAAGGCTTTCATGTATCCATATTCTATAAAATAATTTGGACCCGCCTTATGGAATTTGCATCCCCCGTTTAAAAAGCTGAGCAAATTGGTAAAATACTGTAGTGCAGTTCATAGATTGTATCACAGTTATCATTTATGACAGTTTTGTAAATACAATTTTACTTATTCATTTTAGCCGCCATTGCCATTGAAATGCTAGTTGTCGTTGACTGTGAATAGTGTGAATGTCATCAACTGCAAAAATGTGTGAATTATTCCGTATTGTCGGGTGGTTGAATTACTAAGACTACATTAACTCATTCATTCATTCATTCATTCATTCATTCATTCATTCATTCATTCATTCATTCATTCATTCATTCATTCATTCATTCATTCATTCATTCATTCATTCATTCATTCATTCATTCATTCATTCATTCATTCATTCATTCATTCATTCATTCATTCATTCATTCATTCATTCATTCATTCATTCATTCATTCATTCATTCATTCATTCATTCATTCATTCATTCATTCATTCATTCATTCATTCATTCATTCATTCATTCATTCATTCATTCATTCATTCATTCATTCATTCATTCATTCATTCATTCATTCTGTCATTCTGTCATTCTGTCATTCTGTCATTCTGTCATTCATTCTGTCATTCATTCATTCATTCTGTCATTCTGTCATTCTGTCATTCTGTCATTCATTCTGTCATTCATTCTGTCATTCATTCTGTCATTCATTCTGTCATTCATTCTGTCATTCATTCTGTCATTCATTCTGTCATTCATTCATTCCCGCGGCGGGTCCATACTTTATAATCGAATACGGACTACCGGGACCATACTACATAGGGAATATGGACCAGGGGCCCATTTTTCCATGGCTCCATATTCGACATGACACCGGCATGGCGTGGTGAGAGTGCCGCGTCAAACGTGCCTCCAAATCGTCATCTGCCACCTCCCGGGTGCTCCCCAGTCCACATGTTAGCTGCTTTAGCCGGGACCCCAGTTTTAAACTCACTAATTTAAACATAATCGTTTGTCCCCGTCCGACACCCGAGCCCGAGTGCTGTGCGGGTCGGGTAGGGTTTCAGGTGGCGGAGTCACGCGAGGCTGTCGTCCACCCGCGCAGTCGTCACGACCCGGCCGGGTGCACGCAGCTCGGCGGCAACGCGGGACGTTATCTCGACGAATCTCGATGCGAGGGCGTCTAACGATGATCTGACCCGCCCTAGAGACGACGCAGCGTCCGCACGCGAGCGGCCCGATAAGTTCCGTCCTCACGAGAACACATTGACGTCGCCGCCCCGGTAGAACACATTGACGTCGCCGCCCCGGTAGCACTGGCCCGGTGGTCTTGTCTTCTCGTTGCTCCGTGTCCCTGTTACTACGGTCTGCATAGTTGTGGTTATCGCAGAGGGATCTAGGAATTGATCAACACCGGGGGTCTAGCAGGGTGGCAAAAACCCTCAGTGGTGTACCCACTTCAGGTTGACCAAAACGTTTCTGGGCCCACATTGGGGGTATCAGGTAAAGTGTAAAGCGCTTTGAGCATTCCTGGGGGCTGGATACTGCGTTGTGTAAGACTTCACCTTTCACTCCAACGCACTTGTTACGGATCCGCAGAATACGTCCAACAAAACCCACCATCGGCGCTCATTCAAGCGGAACGGGGGTCCGGACGGGTGTCCCAGGCAGATGTTGATGATTCAAGACTCACTCGGCGACTCATATCCGGTCTTTAGCGATGTATGTCCTGCTCAGAAGACGTAGTGTACTCCTTCGTACCTCTCCGCCATGCTCGTCGGTGTCTCCACCTCTACCCTGTGTCGTGCAATGCAATGCAATGCAATGCAATGCAATGCAATGCAATGCAATGCAATGCAATGCAATGCAATGCAATGCAATGCAATGCAATGCAATGCAATGCAATGCAATGCAATGCAATGCAATGCAAAAACATAACGCAACACATACAAACACAACAAAACGCAAACACAATACAACAAAAACAAGACAAACTCATACAATGCAGCGTTTAATAGTCACGTTCACTTCCCAGGTATGGGCTAAAATGTGTATCTTGGAGATCATGTGAAATTTCTGACGGTTGATAGCCTGTGGTAAATTATAAAATAATATATACATAAAGAGACAACAAACTAAAAGTATGCATATTTCGGAAACATAATACGCCGCTCAAGGTGGTCAATTGCCTTCCGTTTTTGTCACATATTAAATTGTAATATGAGATAAGTATGTATAAATTTTCATGTTTTTCTTCTCTCCTAAAATGCACTGTTCATTCGTATTTCGTCACTTATCTGCCGTACGGCATGCATTCGGTGTTAGGTGTCGCGTGAATCTAATGCTTGCTGTGATCGGGTTATTTATGTTTAGCTGCTGTACAAAACACGTTGACTTTATGTGAATATTTATCATAATACGTCTTCAGTCCCAGTAAGAGTTATGTGCAGTTGTGTTAAATAAATAACCGTTTGTCCGTTGGTCATGTGCAAATGTCGTCTTAGTGAATTCGCATATGTACGTTTTATCTACATCAATGTTCATCAAAGGCAATAACACATTTACACTATAAGGACGTAACTCGTAGATACTCAAACATGCATATTGTACGCAGTGACACATACACACACACACACACGCACGCACGCACGCACACACACACACACACACACACTCACACACACACACACACACACACAACACATACACACACACACCACATACACACACACACGCACAACACACACACACACACACACACACACACACACACACACATACATACATACATACATACATACACACAACATACATACATACAACACATGCACACACACACACACACACACACACACACACACACACACACACA
>JAODUO010001013.1:22500-30000 GCA_025642075.2 Ridgeia piscesae
GTGTGTGTGTGTGTGTGTGTTGTGTTTTGTGTATGTGTGTGTGTTGTGTGTTGTGTGTTTGTGTGTATGTGTGTGTGTGTGTGTGTGTGTGTGTGTGTGTGTGTGTGTGTGTTGTGTGTGTGGTGTGTGTGTGTGTGTGTGTGTGTTTGTTTGTGTGTATGTGTGTGTGTTTGTGTGTATGTGTATGCATGTGTGCGACCGACCGAGTGTTCGTTCGTTCGTCCTCGTTCGTTCGTTCGTTCGTTCGTTATTTCATTCGTTCGTTCGTTCGTTCATTCGTTATTTCGTTCGTTCGTTCGTTCATTCATTCATTCATCCATTACTTCCCCGTTTCTTCCACCCCTTCCTCCCTCCCTCCTTCCCTCCTTCACCTCTCTCCTTCCATACCTACCACTCCCTCTCTGCCCCCCTCCTTCCGTCCCTCTCGCCCTCCTCTCTCCCTCCCTCCCTTCATTCCTGCCTTCCTTTGTTCTGTTCGAACCACGTGTATGTATCGACAAAGTAGTTCTAATTTAATCTGCTGGTAGCAGTATCTTTCTTTCAATCACTACAATTGTGAGTGAGTTAACTGTCATAACAAATTTCTTGATATATTCCACGGAACAACGAACTGTGTTAGCTTGCTCAAATAAAATGCTACAGTCTAGTCACTTTCTATTCGGTAAACTGTGGCTTTCCTCTCGGTCGAACCATTGGCGGCAACCTTGATACGTTTCCTTTGAAGTGCTTGTTTATTTCAACGCGTAAGTTGTGAATTTACTGCTTCAATACGTTTATAGGACGTGTGCACAGTCGACATTAAGTTAGCAACATAAATTACGTTTCCCTAGAGAGGAGACTCGCCATAGCCGCGCCACTAAAGATCGTGGGGTCGTGACGGCACATTGTGGTGAACTATGGGAGTGAGTGGTTTTGGAGATTGCAGATATCATATAATCGGAGTACGGATATCGCGATCTTTTGATTAATCGAGAGACTCGTCACCTGATTGGTGACAACCAAGATGGCCGCCACTGACCGTGACCCGGTCAACTCTTAGCACTGATTTGACCATTGTGTGCGACACAGATAAGGGGTTAGCTGTGTCAGAAAGTTCTATAACCACAGATGGGAGTCAAAGCTCTCGTTGGCCATAATATGGATATACTGTTATTAGATGGTCTTACGGACACTTTGCAACATTTAATGCCATTGTACATAATGATATTTTTATTTTGTTACATATATTCTGATATTTGATTGCTGACAAATAATGTTGACAGTTGACAGTTCTATGAGCCTAGGCGGCATTCCGTGCAAGTTTGATCTCTTTTGAATATGTTTTTCTTACGTTTTTTAGTAGAGAGCCGTATTCAGCGAGTTAGTATTTATTGTAGACATATTTTCATCCACAACAAGACTCGGCAACATCGTCCTACTGCATCAACTCCTTGAGACCTACAGTTGCGCCCCCGTGAGGCTCACCGTACACCAGCTGTACACTTCGGAGTTCACAGAAAGTCTCTAAATGCACCCCGTGATGATCACCAAAACCCTGCAAGTGCACCTCCTTTGAGACCCACCGAAAACCTCCAAATGCACCTCCCTTTAGACCAACCGAAATCCTCCAAGTTCACCTCCCTTGTGACCCACCGAAAACCTCCAAGTGCACCTCCTTTGAAACTCACCGAAAACCTCCAAGTGCACCGCCTTTGAAACCCACCGAAAACCTCCAAGTATACCTCCTTTGAGACCCACCGAAAACCTCCAAGTGCACCTCCCTTTAGACCAACCGAAATCCTCCAAGTTCACCTCCCTTGTGACCCACCGAAAACCTCCAAGTGCACCTCCTTTGAAACTCACCGAAAACCTCCAAGTGCACCGCCTTTGAAACCCACCGAAAACCTCCAAGTATACCTCCTTTGAGACCCACCGAAAACCTCCAAGTATACCTCCTTTGAGACCCACCGAAAACCTCCAAGTATACCTCCTTTGAAACTCACCGAAAACCTCCAAGTATACCTCCTTTGAAACCCACCGAAAACCTCCAAGTATACCTCCTTTGAGACCCACCGAAAACCTCCAAGTATACCTCCTTTGAGACCCACCGAAAACCTCCAAGTATACCTCCTTTGAGACCCACCGAAAACCTCCAAGTATACCTCCTTTGAGACCCACCGAAAACCTCCAAGTATACCTCCTTTGAGACCCACCGAAAACCTCCAAGTATACCTCCTTTGAAACTCACCGAAAACCTCCAAGTATACCTCCTTTGAAACCCACCGAAAACCTCCAAGTATACCTCCTTTGAGACCCACCGAAAACCTCCAAGTATACCTCCTTTGAGACCCACCGAAAACCTCCAAGTATACCTCCTTTGAAACTCACCGAAAACCTCCAAGTATACCTCCTTTGAAACCCACCGAAAACCTCCAAGTGCACCTCCTTTGAGACCCACCGAAAACCTCCAAGTGCATCTCTTTGAGACCTCCCCAAAACGACGGGCATAGTCACTCATCACGTACGACTTACTATAGTTGAGTTCGTAACCAGATACTTTGATGACAATTTGTGGTTTCGTTTCCAAAGAGGGCTCGCAAAATTATGGTTCGCACAAGTCCCGCAAACCTCCCTTCGGTGACTGATTCTCTTTTCCCAACTGTTACAATGTAAATAATCTCAGGAACACAATTCTTCTAAATATATGTTTAGCTTCGCGAATGTACCGCTACATAGATTTTATTTTTATTCAGCTGCAAGACTTTGTCAACGTTTTCATCGATAAGCTTTAGTGATATATCAAGTCGGTTGTCAAACAATATAACATTATGAGTAATTGTCAGAATGTTTTAATTTGTAGATAGCTTGATGAAATAACGGTTCTCATAACAAAGTTGTTTACACATATATTGTATCTGATATAATAAGCCAACATGATACACTCAACAGGTGTGCGATCGCAGATGTATCTACCATTACAGTCGGTTATCGGAGTAACACTGGCAGATATCCGTGTTTACAAATCAAGCCTAACGACCTGTGTCGAAGCTCATTCAAAAAAATCACCGATACAGTCGGCAGTTTCACTGGGTCAGCGTGGAAATTATTCAGAAACAATCTATCGGCGGTCAAGTAATTGCAACATATTCAATCACCGATAGCAACGACTGGCTGGCCACGTGGGAGGACCGCTTGGACAGTGAGAGGGAGGGGACGTTGCCGGGTGGTCTACCTACAGAACCCTCCGAGTCCGATTAACATCTCCGCCAATTTGACCGGAATTTCGAGAATGCACACGTTGACGTTATCAAAGTCGTTCGACTCTGAACAGCGGCAATGATTGATAAACGTGAACACGTGACAGGAGCCTAATATTTACACCATCTGGGTCAACTGACCTATATGAACTAAATATAAAATATTTAAGTGACTGTTTACAGGGATAGATTAAGATCATTACATTAGATAGTTAGCATTCATCATTGTAATCAAAGCATTCATCAATGCAATCATAATGCGTGAATTCACCAGACGTTTTTCGCTGTTAATGCATAATATTTATAGAGGTAATATGGATGTAGTTGCATATAAATGTGTACACGGCCATATTTATAAATACACGTTTGATATATTCCAAAACTGATAGAGTTTTGTATGTTGATATAACATATAACAGGTGTTTTGGAGTTTGTTTATCACACGGATTGTTTCTGTTGTAATTATGTCTAATTTGTAGGACTTCTGAGCCTATATTGATCGGATTTTAACAATCGTCTACACTCATACTGCCGTTCTTTGAAGTGGAGAAAAAAATTTCATTGATCTTAGGTAAACGTCACGAACAACGCAATAAGTGACGTCAAAAGCGATATGCCTTTGACGCCAGATGTCATTAGTAATTAAGGTCTGACATCCTTCATATATTGGTACTTTGCAATCAACGTTTTGCCTAGATCATTAACCTAATTAGTAAAATTGATGTTTTTATGCGGTATTAAATATTTACATCATTGGTATCGCCGCCGCCACCGTCCTCGTTGTAATTTTTCTTTTCATTCAGCATGTAGATCGTTAACCCAATTATTCAAGTTGAAGATCGTGTTTACGATATCAAACGGTTACGTCATCATCGTAGCCGTCAAAGACGTTGTCGTCATAGTCGTCTTTAAAGTCGGCGTCAAAGTCGTCGCCGTCGTCATCGTCATCATCGTCGTCATAGTCGGTCGGCTAGGTTCGGTGAATTGACGACGCCTTTCCTTGAATGTCGTCTGTCCACAACGGTGCAAATCGGGTGCACATTTTACCATTGTTTACGTGTTTTTCTTGTGAATTCCACAGCGGCTAGACGATCAAAATGATTCCGCATTTGCGCTCAACGGCCTTGTTTTTCCCGCTCTCAATTGTTGACCTTGTTTCGCTTGCGAGAACAAAACGCTTCGCTGAAGTCAAATTTGCATTAGCCAATTATCCCGATTGCAATCAGAACAATAACCCAGGACAAAGTCGCCCGATAGCGAAATAAAAGCAATCGGATGTGGTTAAACCGGACAATATCATTCAATTCATCACGATTGCTTTACGGAATATCTACACATTGCAACTTGTCGTTATGAGAATATTGACACAATACTGATTTCATCCACCATTGTTGACCCAATGCGTTAATATTGAGGTTCGCGGTAAATTACTGATTTTAATTTGCCCTAACGACCTCATTCCCCTTTGAACCCGAGTGTGTTTACGTTGTCAGGAAATTATAACAGTTCTTTCAAATTTGTGTGTACGGAACTGTGTGTATCTTTGTCAAACAGATTCAGTTCAATTCGTGTGTGCCAGGCCCAGTTCGACAAATCGCTATGACAAATTATTATCGCTAATCGGTCTCGCGATGGGGTTTACATGACCGATTTTTGCACAGACACAATTTCTTCGAATGAAATTACCGGACAAACAATGGCACTTTATTCCATACCACTGGTTCTAAATAAATCGGATGCAATCACGTGACGTAGTCTGTGACTAGTACTTGACCATTAGTAAATGAATATCTGATGCCCACTACAGGTTTCTGCTGCTTGACCCGTCAGTCCGGTCAAATAGCATTCGTCTGAAACTGAGGCGCAGTGGCGAAGCAGTTAGAACGTCGCACTCTCGGTCGAGCTAATCCGGATCAATCCGCTAAGCCGTATTTACAGTTAAATGAATACACGGGAAAATATAAAGGTTAGTTAAAGTGTGTCACTGTGTACCCTTCTCGTCACGGTACTCTGTCTCGTCACGGTACTCTGTCTCGTCACGGTACTCTGTCTCGTCACGGTACTCTGTCTCGTCACGGTACTCTGTCTCGTCACGGTACTCTGTCTCGTCACGGCATCTCTTCTCGTCATTGTATCCCGTGTCGTCACGAAACTTCCTTCCCTTCCGCTACGATACCCGTACCATCATGGTACCCGGTCATGTCACGGTACCACGTACAATCATGGTGCGCTATGTCGTCATGGCACACCGTCTCGTCACTGTTCCGGGTCTCGCCATGACACCCCGTCTCGCCTAAATACCCAGTCTTGTCATGACACCTAGTCACTGTATCCCGTCTAATCATGGTACCCCGTCTAGTCACGGTACCCCGTCTAGTCACGATACCCCGTCTAGTTACGGTACCCCGTCTAGTCACGGTATCCCGTCTAGTCACGGTACCCCGTCTAGTCACGGTATCCCGTCTCATCACTGTAAGTCTGTAACACGTTTCGTTACGGTCACCCCGTCTCGTTAAAAAAAGCTCGTCTCGTCACGTTACCCAGTCTCATCCTTGTACGCCGTCTAGTGACGGTACCCCTTCATTCCACGTCACGGTACCACGTCTCGTAAAGTCGTGCTTTCGGCCTAGATGGTCACGCCGATACCTGTCGTATCGCGTTCGCGACAACATATCGGCGACCGCTGACCACACACGCCGCTGGGATCACTGGACACCCACTCTAGTGGCCCAGCAGCACCCGACACACCAACGACGACAAATCGGCAGTTTTTGCGGTTAAACCGCAGACGTCGTCGGTTCATTATTGCGACCATCAACACCTGACGGTGAATTGAATTACCCGAGTTCACGTCAACAACACGTTGTGTTTGTGCGATCTTGCCGGAGGACAAGACGGCGTAAAGGTGTCGGCGATCACGGAGGTGTCCAGTTACGTCAAAAAATGTGTTTGTTGCTCTCGCGGGTTCGGAACTACGGTAACAGCTCGGATAAGACGCCATCGAACCGTAACAAGAAGCGAAGGATGGGAGGGACACACACAAGGAAAGTCAGGGAGGAAACCAGAAGAGCAAGAACAAGAACAAGAACAAGAACAAGAACAAGAACAAGAACAAGAACAAGAACAAGAACAAGAACAAGAACAAGAACAAGAACAAGAACAAGAACAAGAACAAGAACAAGAACAAGAACAAGAACAAGAACAAGAACAAGAACAAGAACAAGAACAAGAACAAGAACAAGAGCTAGAACAAGAGCTAGAACAAGAGCTAGAACAAGAGCTAGAACAAGAGCTAGAACAAGAGCTAGAACAAGAGCTAGAACAAGAGCTAGAACAAGAGCTAGAACAAGAGCTAGAACAAGAGCTAGAACAAGAGCTAGAACAAGAGCTAGAACAAGAGCTAGAACAAGAGCTAGAACAAGAGCTAGAACAAGAGCTAGAACAAGAGCTAGAACAAGAGCTAGAACAAGAGCTAGAACAAGAGCTAGAACAAGAGCTAGAACAAGAGCTAGAACAAGAGCTAGAACAAGTACTAATTACAGCTACTGATATTGTTTTAGCAGCTAACAAAAACAAATGACGCCGGAGTCGATGGAAATCATGAATATGGTAGAAATGTGATTTGCATACTTGTGACATGTATTGGGAACGCAAAAATCAATGTCAAAGAAATCACGAACTTATCTGACGATGATATATCATTACTAAGTAACTTATCTGATGATGATGTATCATTACTAAGTAACCTAACTGGAAAATAGGACTTCAACACACTTGTTTCGTTGTTGTTTTGTAGCAGTAACAAATAAATCAGTTGTATCGGTATTAAGCTTCAATTTACTTGATTCCTCTCACAACAAGATGTCAGGGAGGCGGTCATTCTTTGTATCCGTTGGTGAACGAGATTCGTCATATAAACATGTGTGTCGTCAGCATGTAAGTGATGATTTATGTTAGGATTAGTAATGACTAAGCTAAGCGATGTAGTGTATAAACCAAAAGGAAAACGCACGAAGGGCAGATCTTTGTGGAACTCTAAATGTACTATATGTGGGACACGCTCTTGAAGCAGGTATGTTAATTATTTGGAATCGGCCTGATAAATACAAACAAAACCACTGAAGGACTATGCAAGAAATTAATCTCCGCAAGAACCCCCAAGAAAACAGTTACCATGCGTGAAATTACCGAACGACATCTAACAAGGTCTGCGTCAAACAGAACATAATTAAAAACCATTACATAACATGCGATAACAAGCCAG
>JAODUO010001013.1:35000-40000 GCA_025642075.2 Ridgeia piscesae
AGTTTATTTAAAGTGGTTTCCCACTGAGCGGATTTTGGGTGAATTCAGCGTTGCGTAATTTTGTGATTGATCCCTTTCCTAATGTTTACGGTCGACAGCGGTGTCGGTCGCTATCGCAGATCTGCGGTTGCGATTTTGTTATCGCCTTTCATCGAATCGATACGTAAATTATGTGAACATTATTTAAACGATCTCGAGCGAGTTATGCGGTTTTGTTACAAGGTTGTGTCGCCGCGAACGGCTGGGACGTTGACCTATTAGCATCGAGGCAGTGCGCGGTGCAGACGTCGAAACCAGGCGTAGCTAATCGAGCGCGATCATTGTACAGCCACGATAGGTTGAGTGAAGCGGAATCGCCAGTAGCCCCAGTTTTGTCTGATCCCTGCAGTGTTTATCTGCCGTTTGTGGTTACGTGTTTACACTTGATGGAATCGTACTAACGGTGGAAGGTATATGTGACATTTGACGTTTGTTGTTACGTGTTTACATTGGACAGAGTTGTACTAACGCTGACGAGTAGATGTGACATTTGCCGATTGTGTTAATGTATTAGACTGAAATAAATAGCTTAGTCTACCCAACCGTATATGTTTCCAGCGCATTCCAGTGAATCTGAGGGTATGATTTTTACCCCGAGCAAACACATCAGGGGTGATTTTGCATATTCAATTGTCAAAGCTCCGATGTGTGAAACATGAAACCTAAATTTAATTAGACTAATTGTCCACATACCTCGTGTCAGGTATGTGAACTAATTGGTGTAAACATGCGACAACTCACAAGCGTCTAGGTTTCTTGAAGTAGCTATTAATTATTAACAAAACGTAAGTTAAGATATTGCAGATAGCACAGACTTATGTGTGATGTCCTTCGAAATGGAAATGTAGAGGGTCGAAATGAGTGTAAAATAAGTCAAAATGGACACAGCGGAAGAAGGTGAAGCGACGACTCATTACTTAGTTTGCAAAGAGAATTAAACGAACTACAAATACAACAAGCAGACTGCTGATTGAATTATGACAAAGAGCTTGCGTTTTAGAAGAACTATATATCGGGTGTTATAGGAGGGCGTATAAAATGTTTTTTTTAAATGTTCCGTTTTATATAATAGATAGCTTAATTTTGGGGTTCAAGCAAGATAAGTGTGACGACCCAAACTGTCCTCGGTATGGGTTGAAATTCAGAACAGATGAGAGAGCCAAGATACACGAATGAATCACACAGCAACAACTATTCAGAATCGACAGCCATGACAACAACGATGCTAGTCACTAAGTACCCAAGGGAAATGGCGAGCTAGTACTACAATAGTCAGTGACTAACTCAATGCCATCGACTGAGTCACGGAATGACAATATTATACACACACGGAGATTGTGTGATAACACACTCGTTAGAAGATATAAAATAGGAATTTCCTATATATAACACGTACAATTGACAATTTGTGACTGTGTAAGCTGTGAAGGCGATAACAGGTCCACCAAAAGAAACGTGACAAAGTAGAGACCAGGTAACATGTCAAAAGGTACACATTAAAGAAGATAGCTGACGTCGTGATGATGAACGACGAGCTCCAAGTGCGTATTACGATAAACACCGCAAACTGAGCGGAACAAAACAACGACACACAAGAAGACGATGGGCGATATCGTGTCAACACACTTGACAACGTATTCTCTACAAGACAGCGATGACGTATTCTCCAGTGGATATTTCACGGCGTACTTTCTACAAAACATTCGACGACAGTCCCGTTATAAGGCCTTGAAAATGTCTTATAAACTACTGTCTCTCCCTCTCTCTCTCTCTCTCTCTCTCTCTCTCTCTCTCTCCCCCTCTCCCTCTCCCTCTCCCTCTCCCTCTCCCTCTCCCTCTCCCTCTCCCTCTCCCTCTCCCTCTCCCTCTCCCTCTCCCTCTCCCTCTCCTCTCCCTCTCTCTCCCTCTCCCTCTCCCTCTCCCTCTCCCTCTCCCTCTCCCTCTCCCTCTCCCTCTCCCTCTCCCTCTCCCTCTCCCTCTCCCTCTCCTCTCCCTCTCCCTCTCCTCTCCCTCTCCCTCTCCCTCTCCCTCTCCCTCTCCTCTCCTCTCTCCTCAGTCAGTCAGTCAGTCAGTCAGCCAGCCAGGCAGTCAGACAATCAGCGCTCCAGTCAGTCAGTCAGTCAGTCAGTCAGTCAGTCAGTCAGTCAGTCAGTCAGTCAGTCAGTCAGTCAGTCAGTCAGTCAGTCAGTCAGTCAGTCAGTCAGTCAGTCAGTCAGTCAGTCAGGTCAGTCAGTCAGTCAGTCAGTCAGTCAGTCAGTCAGTCAGTCAGTCAGCCAGCCAGCCAGTCAGTCAGCAGTCAGTCAGTCAGTCAGTCAGTCAGTCAGTCAGTCAGTCAGTCAGTCAGTCAGTCAGTCAGTCAGTCAGTCAGTCAGTCAGTCAGTCAGTCAGGCAGGCAGTCAGTCAGTCAGTCAGGCAGCGGCAGTCAGTCAGTCAGCCAGCCAGCCAGCCAGCCAGCCAGCCAGCCAGCCAGCCAGCCAGCCAGTCAGTCAGTCAGTCAGTCAGCCAGTCAGTCATGTATTCTCTACAAAACCTTTGTCTACACGTTCTCTACTGACCACTGTGGGACGTTCTCCCGTCGAGACACTTCGCGACATTCGCCCAACAACCCCGCACACTGTACGCCGCGTTCGCCTACACCTTTCATACCACACGCCATATAAGCGTACATTTACGGACGAGCTGTGGCGCTGTAATTAATCGTGTACGCGACGTTGGATGCCCGCACCTCTGCCCCCTCGGCAGGTTGTGGCGCCGGAACCTGCGGTGTTGAGCCGGTCTATCAACGTCACAGACGGGCATGCGAGATCGCGAACGATGCAGAATGCACATCCCTCGCAATTCACTGAGATCGACGGACCACTCGCTGCTGTCGTTATAACCACTGGCAGATTAAAGGGAGGTTGCCAGCTCCTCTGCCCAGAATTGACAGAGCAATACTTTGGAACGGGGCGTCTGTTGTTTAGAACGTGGGACAGTTAAACAACAAAGGGTATTGCGGTATTGCCTCGGCATTACTGTCAAATTCGTTTGTTTTTAAACTGTTTTGTTGAAATTTTGAACGTGTTGCAGGTGGACTCTTTCAAATTACGAACATTGTTCCGAACCTAGTAAAGTAAGTGAATACAAATCGGTAGGCAGTTAACGTTCGACGTCATAAGAACGTAACATTAAATGAAGAATAAAACATTGGGAATGGAATCCTCGCATAAGACATTCGTGGCCGAAGCCATCCGACATTTTCGTGGGCCTTTCCGTTGTCTCGAGGGTGTTGAAGACGGGAGAAGGATACTGTTGAAACATTTATATATATATATATATATATATATATATATTTATATTTAAATAATATATATATATATATATATATATTGTTTTATATATATATATATATATATATATATATATATATATATATATACGTATATATATATATAGTGTAAATAATATATATATATATATATATATATATATATATATATATATATAAAACTATATATATATATATATATATATATATATATATATATATATATATATATATATATATATATATATATATATATATATATATATATATATATATATATATATATATATATATATATATATATATTCAATTCATTATTAAATGTAGCAGTAACGGCGAAATCATTTGGGTTCAGAATAGACAGAAGTACCAAATCATGTTTGGTTTCAGAAATATTCGGTGAACAAAAAGTTATACTCTGACATTTTCGTAGGCTGTACCCATGGAGAGTATGCAAATTATGGTCTTAACACTCATGGAGAGTATTAGTTGATGCGAAGTAGGTGCATAAAACTCACAGTGAGTATTGGTTATGGAGTGCGTACTTGTATAGAGAATGCATAGAAAATACGTATTAGTTGCGAAATGTGTGCAGAGATCTTGTTAAGAGTATTGGTTGTGGAGTATGTGCAGATAATATGTAGCTAGTATTGGTTGTGGAGTATGTGCAGATAATATGTAGCTAGTATTGGTTGTGGAGTATGTGCAGATAATATGTAGCTAGTATTGGTTCGAACTGCTTACAGATACTCTCTTGAGAGTATGTGGGAAATGTGCAGAGAACACGTAGAAAGTATTGGTTGCGAAATGTGTACTCGTTGAGTGTATCGTGTATGGGGCGTGTACAGAGAACACGTGGACAGTATTTGTTTGCGTAGTGTACAAAGATCATTCGTTTGAAATGACTCACGGAGAACTTACATTCGAAGCAACCGACTTCTCAATACTTTTGTTTCTTAACGATAATAATACCGCTCAGTGGACGTGTTCGGGTCATGGAAATTATATATAAACGAAGTGATCCATTAATTACTTCATGAACTAACTTGGATGCATCGATGGTTCATTTATAATTTCACACCACACGATGTTGTTGCCTTTCAAGTGTACAAAAATATGTAGTTCATTTATGTTACGCTAACAAAAATAAATCGTAGTATTGGATCTCTACCGACATTCCATAATATGTAATGCAACAAAATGTGTAAATGCACAAGTCTTTATAAAACAAACCACGAACCGTTCCGGTAGACCCATCAATGTCTGGAAAATGGATACGAAAACTGTTTAGTCTACCAGTTTGCACGCACTGTACTATGGGCCACTTTTAGCAGATTGTCTGTTGGTTTAAACGCAGATTACGAATAAAAATGTAATGGTGTGATTTATGTAGAGGTTGTGTGAAATGCAGTAGTTTTAGTTGGACACCACTCTTCCTCCAGGCCCTTCAAGGTATTCAATGGTACATGGCTAAAATGTTCAAACTTGATGTCGTGACATTCTGTAGAAGGAACCATAACCATCTTTATGGTATGATACAAAACCACAACCAGTATGCGCTGTCTGAGGAAGTAATGGGTATAGAGTCCTTTGCAAAAGATGATTACATAACACAGATCATGCAAGTAGTACTTCTGTTGTATCCGTTGCTCGT
>JAODUO010001013.1:42500-57500 GCA_025642075.2 Ridgeia piscesae
CAGATACAAATGTACATACATACACACATACATACACTTACATGCGTACATACATACACTTACATGCGTACATACATACATACATACATACATACATAAATACATAAATACATACATACATACATACATACATACATACATACATACATACATACATACATACATACATACATACATACATACATACATACATACATACATACATACATACATACATACATACATACATACATACATACATACATACATACATACATACATACATACATACATACATACATACATACATACATACATACATACATACATACATACATACATACATACATACATACATACATACATACATACATTCATACATAAACACACATACAGAAACACACATACATGCGTACATACATACGGTCGTATTAAATGCTTGTAGCGTAGTATGCTTAGAACAAACATGTAATTTACCCCCAAATAAATACTACCAGTTATGGATTTATTAAATACATTAATCCAACAAATGTTTATAAAATTACAATTGCCTTCTTCAGAGACTTTTAGAGATGTCTTAGTTAATTAAACATATGCTGAACTGCTATAAGATACCGGATAATATCATGTTTATAACTTCCAACGTACGCATTTAGTTATGTATTTTGATTGCGTTATTGTATCGAATAATGTTTAATCTCACGTTTATGTTTTTTATATAATAACGTTAATATCCATGTTTTAATAAGTGCTAAGTGATTATATGTCATTAATATTATTTAAAGCGCTCGTCACTAAAAAAAACTTCAGAATCGCTTACGTTATTTGGCGCGTGTCCATTGAACGGCTCATGGTGACGGAAGTCGACCATGTTGCCGGTAGGTGTCGCCACGGTTTCTATACGTACCTCTCACGGCTAAAGTCCGATGCTCGTGGTAAACTCTCACGCAATGGCCGAGGTTAATCTATCGACTTGCCTGGCGCTCTCGTTCATCAATAAAGACGTTCCCCATTGTGTACACGTGCCAGGTGACGAGCTCTTACGCAAATGTGGGCTTCTCGCGCCCGCGTCCAACCAACTCGCGTCATTCACTGCCCAGTAAAAGTGGCAATCAATTTCCGGTGCGATGATGACAACCATTCATCTCTTTGTCACACCTTTGTGTTTGCACGGCATCTTTTGTGTTGTGGATATTATAGCAATGTATTACTGTCACAGCTCACGCCTGATTACGGTTGTCATGGCAATATTTGAGGACACTGATACGGTAAAGAGAAAGAACCACAAAGGAGAGCTATTTAACCGATGAGAGATCTTAGTTATAAAATCAACACAAAAGAATGTAGTTTGTCAAAACCTAGGGCCAGGTGAAAATATAGAAGTCAGATAGATATGTTTGAGACATTAAATCTGTGTGACAACATATATATTAATATAGGTTTATTAGAAAGATAGAAGGACGAGAAGGCATAATGTAACATAATGTAATATAATGTAACATAATGTAACATAACATAATGTGTTTTAATGAATACAGTAGATTGGATACTAGTAAATATGTAAAACTTAAGCTATAACGTAATGACATGTAATATATAATAGGCGGATGGAAGGTAGCCCCAGGAATGTTAACTAAATTGACAACTGTTTCAAAATGACGCTCAACATTTCATTTTGCTTTGATACAATTATTTTATTTTTACCAGATTTGGTTTTAGCACTTTTTCGGTTAGTCATCTTGTTACTTTTAAGTATTTTAGTAATGATTTGTTTGCAATTTTGTACGCGATTATTTTTTAGTATGCTTTTTTGTGTGTCGTTATATATATATATATATATATATATATATATATATATATATATATATATATATATATATATATATATACACACACGCATGTATGTGAAGCGCCCGACAGTCATTTCCATTGATCAGGCACTATAAAAGTACTATTATCATCAAAAAGAAATTTAAATTATCGATAAATGAAATATATTTTATCCCTTAGCCACTGAGTTATTTATCCCGTTGGGAATCTCGTTAAATCTGAATGAAACTTTTATATAACAATTCATAGTAACTTAATTTAATTTATTTTATTGTAAAAACGTGCAGTTGTTTTGCGTCGAAACAGATATTGGCCGGTTCGTTACATCTCGGACGTTGTCGTGTCCGGCGTCACCAGTCACTAGATCTCTTGTCCGCGTCCATCCTGACGTTTGAATGGATCGTGTCGACTGAATGTATCGCTTCAGGAAACCGCGCAATGGCGGCCTGCCTGAGGTTCCTGCACAGGTCGACTGAAAGGTGTCCACAGCGACACCACGTCCGCTTTCTCTCCGCGTTCTCTCTGAACGTCCTCTCGTACATTCGACACCCCCGCCGACCTGTGGTGCGAGGGGGCTATTCATAAATTACTGCACTTTTTCTAATTGAACCGCGGGAGTCGATTGTCCAGCGGTAGGCAACTGGCGTATCATAGCAGAAAATTCAAAGATATTTTACTGGGTCTCTAATCAAGGCTAATGGCCTCGTTTGTGGTTCAGACAAGATCCCCTTTGGTGTGCGTTGTCTTCAGCCTGTGGAACAGACCGTCATTGTCCGTATCACTTCGCTTCACGTGTGTCATTTTACGAGGTGCCCGATGCGTTTAAGGTGGACCCAAATGTTAGGGAAACGCCTGGAGCATCATTAAGTTTGTTTTAGGGAATATAGCAATCGCTTTTTTATATTTCGTGGTAGGCTATCCATTCATTCCGTCACTCACATTTTTTAAACATTCAGACACGCTTCAGTTAATACGCGAAACTATGCGGTGTTCCAAATAATGCATGACACTCAAGGTGTCCCCTTAAATCGAGTTGTCACTCTCCGTCAAATCCATTTAGGGAAAACAAAATACGAATTAACACACGTTATATCTATTGGCTTCGACAATCAAGTTCCGATTTACTTATTGTACCAGTATTGAAACAATCGCCTTTTCTGCTGCTGTTTCTCGACAGACTATGCTGTATATTCCTGACTCCTTCTGACCAGTTGTAGATGTTACACAATTCTGCCCAATTTGAAACTGATAACCTACAATATGTACATACCTTGCTAATCCACCTACAATATGTATATACCTTGCTAATCCACCTACAATATGTATATACCTTGCTAATCTATTTACAATAATTATATATTTGTTGTTGTTATTATTATTTAAAAACATTTTAAATTATTATTGTTATTACTATTACTATCAGTAGTAGTAGTAGTAATAATAGTAGTGGTGGTGGTAATAGTAGTGATAGTAGTAATAGTATATAATGTGCGGGCGTATGTGCATGTGTGCATGTGTGCATGTGTGCATGTGTGCATGTGTGCATGTGTGCATGTGTGCATGTGTGCATGTGTGTGTTTGTGTTCGTGTTCGTGTTCGTGTTCGTGTTCGTGTTCGTGTTCGTGTTCGTGTTCGTGTTCGTGTTCGTGTTCGTGTTCGTGTTCGTGTTCGTGTTCGTGTTCGTGTTCGTGTTCGTGCGCGTGCTCGTGTTCGTGTTCGTGTTCGTGTTCGTGCGCGTGCGCGTGCGCGTGCGCGTGCGCGTGCGCGTGCGTGTTAGTGTGCCAGTGCGTGTGCGTGTGTGCTTGCTTGCGGGCGTGCGAACGCGCGCGACTGGGAGATGAAGTGGACATGGGCAGCGCAAGTGAGAATACGAGATAACTAATCCAATAGACCAGCTGGACAACCTACGAAGGGAAACGATCTAGAGGAAGCCCGGCGAGACGGGGGAGAGTCGAACTAGACGACCACTGGAAGGCTACCATCTGGCAGAGGATAGCGCAAGACAGGCAGGTATTGAAACAACTTGCTATGGCCACCGCCCTAACATTGCTGCACAATGATGATGATGATGATGATGATGATGATGATGATGATGATGATGATGATGATGATGATGATGATGATGATGATGATGATGATGATGATGATTATTATTATTATTATTATTATTATTATTATTATTATTATTATTATTATTATTATGATGGCGGTGTTGATAATGATAACGATATAATTAGATAATACAAGACGAAATTTACAAGATCGCTATTAAGGAGCGAAATCGATTTTAAAGAGCAAAATCGTGGTCTTGATATCGCAATACGTTAATGAAACAGGACCTAGAATAGGCGATGCTCAGGTCGGGAAAAAACGGAGGAGAAGGAGATGAAACTAAAGCAGTAACGGCAACGTCATAACTTGGTTTATGTACATGTTTTATTAAATAAATATTCTTTGGCATATGTAACAATATATTACATCATACTATGTACAGCTCACACAGTGTCGTGGCGTCCCGGCTCGTACCCTAGGAGACTATGCAGCAGCGACCTCTCTCGGATGCGCACGAACGAGCGTCTGACCTGATTATGCTACGTACGATGACGACACAACATCAACAAAATGGCCGCCTCACGCATATCTCAGAACGTTGAAATATGAAATATTGTTATATCGCCCAGTGCAGTTGTACCAATTATAATCTTTCGTATTTCTATAAAGTGATGTCGTTAAATATTCTCTCGCTATACATAACGACAGTCCGGTCATATTTCACAGCGCCTTTTCAATGAAACAGTGAGGTTCATTCTGGGAGGTATCAGTAAATTACGGTCTGGACACTGCTGGATTGCAAAATATTCTCAGATAACCATATTGCAGCTATATATTCAGACAATATTCAGACATAACCAAAACTATCGATAAATAGCATGCGTTTTTCATATTTCAGCTTGTTCATAGATCTGGGTCGTTTGCGTAATTAATGACAACTCGTTGATAGTTCGTAGAACATGACAGCGATACTCGCTATAGATGTCAATTACTCCAATGTGGTGAGTAACCTTCTTGCCAACTTATGATGAGTAACCTTCCTGCCAACTTGTGGTGAGTAACCTTCCTGCCAACTTGTGGTGAGTAACCTTCTTGCCAACTTATGATGAGTAACCTTCCTGCCATTAGCCCTGCTGTCGCTAATCAAACCCCTCTTCAATCATAGCATTCATAACTGTCGCAAAGTCACCTGGCGAATTGAATTGCACACAGCTATCGATTTACCAAGTAACACCCGGTAAGTCATTCATAGGATTAGCGCCTCTATATTCACATCCGGTCGTTTCACTGAGTTTGCGCGGCACATACGTGCGAACTCACGGGTTTACCGATTTCCGCCTATTCACTCAAGCGGAACCGCGTTTCAAACACGGCGCTGCGTCAGTTTGGCGACCATCTACATTTGTCGGCACCTGTGGCCTTTTGAGGTACATTTTCAACATGGAAACACGTCAATGTTAACTCATATCATACCCATTTATCACGTTCCAACGCGTGGCTAGGAACGCTGCGTTGAGGCTGCTGAAATAGTTGAAACCGATACCATAACGCATTTACAGTTCACATGATGCTGGCTGGGCGGCAGTTCCAGCTACAACCCTAGATAGTTTGTTCGAGGCAGACGGTATCAATTAATGTCGCTGTAATAAACTTCAGCGACGCAACTATCTGTACTTTCTCGTGGCGTCATCGACCATTCAACCAACGCGGCGAACAAGCGCGGTTTTTTAGTCAGCAGCGCGCACTTTTATTGTCGACCGTGTATTTCTTATTGCAATGAAATGAACGCGCGCTATTCGTTTCCACTATAGCCGTTTTGGGTTCCGTCAGTGATTGACATAGGCGGCGTGGGTGAACTTTTGGTGCAACCCACGCACGGCTGACACACGTCAGGGGGACCCCAAAATGTGCGCCGAACGGAAATGTGGTTCGTTTCTACGCAGGTGTTAAATTGCGTCATAGTTTTAGTTTTCCAACCGCGTCCGGTTTGTGCGACTATGGATAATTTCCCGCCGTGAGGTCCGATGTCTTAAGTTTACAGAAACCGACTGGTTGATTTTGGCGCTGTCAATGCTTCGTCGCGAAAATCGCCTTAGATATATAATTGTTCTCGCTGCTGTCGTTCTCACGTTAGACCCGAGACTGCAGGTAAATCATTCACACTGACACACCGACGAAAACAGGTTAATTCGTCACCGACCAACACTTTCACCAGCGCATACTGAACACACGTACGGCTACCTGTGTAGGTAGGTCACATGACCAACGGCTGACGTACGCAAAGCTACGAGTCTGTATGCCAGGAATGCCTGTTTCAGACGAGGTCACCTGACCGCTACACCTCTTTTGCCATTTTGTACACCGTTGTTGCAACAACAACAACTCGAAAACAACAGCAACTGCAACAACAACAACACTGCTACCCCGACTACTGCACTGGCCGGGTAACAACAGCAACAACAACAACACTGCTAATGCACTGACCGGGCAACACAGTTGATAAAACACAATGGTTGCACATGCTTCAACGCGCAGTGTTTGTAAACCTGGCAGAAAGGTATATTCCATTACTCGAAATCATTCCACAGAATAATGTTTTTAATTTTTCAATACGATTATTTGGAATGGGTACGTTCTTTCGTTTTTTAATCAAATATGTACCTGTCAACGTACCAGTAACGTTCTTTTTACTAGCGACATATTTCCAAATAAACATAGACCATAATATTAATAAATATAGTCTCTCAATGGCATGGTTTAACCCACATGTTACACAGCGATTATTCAAAGTTTTGTAATACTAGTTCTTCAGGGAGAACTATTTCTCTCTTTCCACGTAAACTTCTTTAAGCATATCTCGCACGCATTGTACACAACCATTAACCTCTTAGTACTGAAAAAACGGTGAAATTTATTACAACATGAAACGACTTTTTCTCTTAACGATTTCATTTGGGTAAATAAATCGTTCTTTTTTTCGAAATGGCAGATTGAATAATATATTCTTGAGACGTTTAGTATGCATAGCTCATTGGCGTGAAGCATGTCAAACAATTTGTCTTTGTACTATTGCGTTTCGTTATGCAAGTGCGGCATCTTCATCTACCTATTTACGTCAAGGTCTATTTTAACAATGCCGAACACTGACCTCAAAAAAATCACAGTACTTCGTATTGCTAAACAGGTTGACGCGACACCGTCGGAGTAAATGTTCGTTTACATTCCGTGTTTGCCCTAGCGTGTCGGTTCCTATCTTCCTGCAGCCTTCAACGATACATTTTGTTTGAAACCATGTTTTCAAAAACCTGTTACGCTGACAGACAGACCAACGAAAAAACTGACACATTTGGAGCAACATGCCAACTGAAATATTGACGTGTACGTTACACCTAATTTGTGGACTTTTTGCCAGTTCCGTGTCTTTTATGAGCGCTACATTTGTTGCTGCTGTGGCTGTTGCTGCTGTTGTTGTGGCTGTTGTTGTGCCACGTTTCTTTTACACTTTTTATCCTAGACGGCATAGAAGTAATAGGAGTAATAGTAGTATAGAAGGATATCAACGGCAGCACCGATTCAGTCAATTACAACCCCAAATCAGGCCAGACGGTCGATTTTGAAATACGGCAAGCCATTCACTGAATCGCATTTGACACAGTTGTAAGGAGGATTATTGCTTAACATCACATCACCAATACGCTATTTACTGACTCCCCACGTGGTCACGTGGTCACCTACGCTACCAAGTCGACACCAACCAGTGGCGCCACCCGTCGTCCTTTAGGTAAACCGTTCTAAACGTCTAAATGCGTCATATCGACGCAGCACTAAATACAATCGAATGTCATAATTACACTAGATCTTTTCACCCGGCGCCGACGTGACGCTCGGGCGCGCGAGAAGGCCAGCGATCAGAGACTATCACCGACGCGGGCGAGATGTGACGTTTCGTCGGCGGTGTCCGAGTTCGTCGCACGCGCGATCTGCGTCATCTGCCGCGCAGTGTTTGGCCACTGCTAGCGCTTATGTCCGCCGTCTGGAATCAGTCAGTTGGTAGCGGACCAGACTTACCGGACCCAGGCGTCAACTAGCCACCGTTCGTGGTCCTCGTAAAGACCACGGAGAAGAGTAGCGACAACCGTCGGAGTACTCGCTGTTGTAGCGCCTCCTGGCGACGACGCGATGCGATGCGACTCAACGGGCCAAGTTCACGCGATCGTCCGCATCTCGCCGACGTATGTCACGTGACACGGAAGCTCGACGAGCACGACGAATGTTACAACGACGACGACGTTTGCGACAACGAAGGCATATATCATATCATAATGCAGTCATTGCCGATGTGCGCTGCCCGGCTGGCGATCCAGTCGCCAGAATGCCGCGCCCCTGGATGCGCCCTGGCGGCCGTTACCAAGGCAACGACCGCGGCGGCGACGGCGGCAACGACACGGGAAGTTGTTCAGCGACGACGTTGCGGCGGAAACGCACGCATCGCACGCACGCGCGCGCGCGTGCGTGCGCATCCGAGGCAGTGAGTGGGTGGTTATACGGGCCAGCTCAGGCCGCGGCGCCGGTGACGTCATGTCATGCCGCGCTTCAGAATCTGGCTGAAGTCGCCTTTCGGCCCCCACTCGCTCGCGGTGGCGCCACCGTCGTCGCCGCCGGCGTGCTCCAGATAGCGGAAGTCAGTCTTTATGAACTGATAGCAGCGTCTGTTGCGCAACTGTTGCTGCTGTTGCGTCGTCTGACGCCGCTGTCGCCGCGCGCGCGTCTCCTTCTTCTTCGTCTGCTGCCGATGACGTAAGCGACGATGACGTTGGCGTTGTCGGTTCTTCCTCTTGCGGCGTCGCTGCCACTTGAAGCCCTTCAGCGGGGTGCCGTTCTTGCGGAAGCCAATGTACCACTGCGGGTTGGCGGCCGACTGGAACTCGGTGAAGTCGTCGGGTGTGTGGACCTCCTTGAAGACACACCGCTTGCTCTTGCCGTTGTGCTGCAAGCAGAAGAGAAGACGATGAAGACAGCGGAGAAAACTAACACATGTCATTGCAATAAAACTGGTGTTGTTGTCGTCATAGACGTTGGAGACAACGTAGAAAACAAACACATGTCATTGCAATAAACCTGGTGTTGTTGTTGTCATAGACGTTGGAGACAACGTAGAAAACAAACACATGTCATTGCAGTAAAACTGGTGTTTTTGTTGTCACGGACGTTGAAGACAACGGATAAAATTACAAGCCAAGTTGGGTCAAGGCACAGTTGCGTGGTCTTACATCTCGTTATGCATATTTATAATAAGAATATTAATATAGCCAGATGGGTCGCTTGTCACCACGTCAGCTAGCTGGACCTGGCGATATACGACTCCACCTGGCTTTGTCAAAAGTTTTATTTCTGTTGAAATGGGAGAAATTTCACGCGTAAGACGTCTTGCCGAGACCGATCCTACCGAGTACACATAATATATGCGAAAAGAGTTTTCCCACATCGCTATAACCTCACAAATCCAAATAACAAAACCACATTGTAAATACAGGCACACGGTTGAACGTATCATGCAATATCGTAATTTAACACTGCAAAATTGGCCGAAACCGCATTTGTTGCAAACAGACAGTGACGATCCCGTGGACCGTGACGCCTTTATCAGTATCATTATCATATCAAGCACTTGTGAAACGCTATCTACTTTTCCGCCCCACATAAACTGCAAACAAGTGGCGTGGTCGCCTCGTCTAACGCTGATGGAATCAAGTCAGCGGACACAGTGTAACTGTCAGCGCTGTTGCGATGCCATCAGGGTTCTCACAACCAAATGCCGAATAAGTGCATTCCTTTCCTGTAAACAACGACAACGTTTGACGCGGCTGGAAAAGAGTGCATTCTTTAGCGATAGACCACAATTACTTTTTACGGCGTCGTGTGAGCGCGCCGCCCCCTTTCCCTCTACGTCAGGTTGGTGCTTTTTCAACGCCGACGTTGCCGGTCGGCCACTGTCAGCGAGACCGTCAAGTCAGCGTATACTGAATACCAAGTGACTGCGCGGGGCATCCACTCTGTCATTTATTGTAGGTAATAGGCATTAATCTTCGGGCCCTCGATAGATATGTTGTCGTCGTTTATGGTCGGGATAATTTATCGATAGTCTTTTATCGTCAACAAGCGCTCGCGTTCACGTCGAGGGGTGGGGGCAGGAATGCGAATCGGCGCGAGGCAACAGGAGAGGGTGGGGGAGATGCGGTCCTGACGGCGTGCCATACCCGTTCCCAACGTGACGATTGTTTGTCCGTCCGTCCGTCGAACGAATTCCCCATTAAACGTCGGAAACATGTTCATCCAATCAACTGGGTATCTTTAAACAAATTACCATATGCAATGCAACGGGAAGCAGCTTTGTGTTCACCGACACAATCAACCACCCGGTGTAGTCGACATCTATCTTGTCAACTCACTTAACTCTCAACCCTGTCACACAAACATCACCAGCAACCCCCGCTCCCTTCTGTACCCCGCCGGCCAGAGACAGACTCCCTCGTCCCCCGCTCATCCTCTATCAACGCCGGTCTCACCCGACCGTGTTCTATCTCGCAATAAAACGTTTAGCTCTCTGAACAATGTCCCGCGCCAGCCCGGGCCCTGACACGGAGCTCTCGGCGCGCCTCTCTATCGGTCCGACGTCGACGGTGGTCCGCGCAGTCACGTGACAGAGGAAACCTGCTCACAGGAGTGAGGTAAAAAACCGACGTAAAAAGCAGACTCATGTTCGCCCCTGACCCGAGATCGCCATGCCAATACGCCGGGGTTACGCTGGGGTTTGTTTGCGTTGCGTACGCGGCATGTGATGTATGTACATTGTACACATATTAAGGTAAAGAACAGGGCGTCGTATCAGGGGTAATATCCGTACGGGGTACCACCCTTCATCCCGTACGTGGGGTAGTATATTCATCCTGATGTTTCTGGGTACCGGAAGAAGTTTAGTCTTGTGGAATGCTGGGATAGCTTTTCTGATATAGTATCATGTCCGCCCAGGAACGGGGTGTTTTCATCTCAATATACCTACATACATCCTCATTCAAGTATGCTAAGTGTTTCCCATCGGAAGCCGCCATGAAGATCTCGACTCTGCGTAGATTAATCAAACCGCTCTCGCTCGCTACCCTAAGGCGAGTAATGAATATGTCAAAATGGACTTTTTAGGCCGGCCGAATGACAGTAGATGCCTTTTGAACCAAACGCTTTCAGTCCGTAGCGGCACGATAGCTGGGATCGGTGAGCGTATTGGAGATTAATGAGGCATGTGATTCCCGGAAAGAGGACTTTCAGCTAACTAAGACATGGTGTGTAATTAGACCGTGTGTCTAATCAGCGCCCAGACAGCGACAAAAGCGTCGCAGACTCCGTCAAAGAAATGCACAGTCACATCTGTTGGGAGAATCTTTATCACATACGCAATCCCAGTAAGGATTCCGATAGCAATCGAGGAGACGTACGATGTAGTGATGAAAGAGGAGATAGTTACAGCGATGGTTCCTGTAGGCGACGAGTGTTATCACCTGTCAGCTAAAGTACACAGCCGGGAAACCATCACCAGCCTTCAATCATTCCGGAAATATTTAGCTGCAAGACTATGACACTGAGTTAGATGTCTGCCTGTTTAGTGAAAAGGGGAGGGAGGGAGGGAGAGAGGGAGGGGGAGGCAGGCAGGCAGGGGCAGGGAGGCAGGGAGGCAGGGAGGCAGGGAGGCAGGGAGGCAGGGAGGCAGGGGTGAAAGAGTGGAGAAACGAAGGAAGGAATGAATGAAGGACGGAAGGAAGGAAGGAAGAAAGAAAGGAAAAAGGAAGCAAGAAAATGGGAAGGATGTAAGGAATGGAGAAAAGGAAGAAAGAAGGAAGGAAGACATTGTTGAAGGATTGAACGAAAGAGGAAAGGAAGGACATCGGAAGGCAGGAATGACGTCACAAATCTAGAATTCCCACGCTGTCCCGGGCGCGTGACAGGAGTGTTTCCTTAAATCGAACGGTGGAACGACCAACGTGGATTACATAACAGGGCAAAACGCGCGCACAACGCCACCGCCAGCCAGTGAAAGGGGTCGGGTTTCTCGACACCAGAGATAAATGGCCGTTCACAAGCGACACTTAAACGGAGAACCGCCCCTACACGTACACCTGGTGATTAGACAGGTTTGATTGACGGATTGGCCGGGCGATCGTTGGGGAATGTGATCGATTAGGCCGACGTAACGCTGGTGAATCGGCAACGCAAAACGCCGCCACATTCGGGGCGTAATTACGGTTTTGACGTCACAGTGACGTCAGCGACGGCCGCAGGGGGCGCATCGGATTGTCGCGCCGACAATCTCGTGTTTTTTCGGGTCATTGCCATGCAACAAATGATAAAACCTCGTAAAGAACTCGGTTATATACCCGCGCTAACTAACGTTTAATTGCGCCATCGCTTGGCTGATTTAACCGCCGGTTTTTCTCGCAAAGCATTTCCAATGTTGCCAGTCGGTTATTGTGCTATAAAATGCTAAGAATTCGGCTTCGTGCCAGCGCATGTAAAACATAGTGCAGTCCATTATAGAACGGCGGCTGTTTCTCAGCGCAAGAACACACAGCTATACCGCTGAGCGATACTTCGCGTATAATAAACAGATATATTTAACCATATCGTAAATTAGTTGCCTAAAACGTGCACTGCGGTTTTAGTGGGCATATCGTCCAAAGGCAGGTGAACGGTATAAAGTTCCGTTTACCGTTTCCGGTCTGCCATGTTATTGTCTGCACCCACAATGCAATGCGCGAAATTTGTGGCAGGACGCAAAGGTTTCTCGTATATAGATTCGGGTGTTTGTTTGGCAAAATCGCGCGCACTGGACACGACGATAGCCGGGGGTCAGCCGCCAGGAGACCGGACAGTTGTGGTCAGGCCGGTTGCACTTCAAACGAAACCACGTGTGATTTTATTTAGTGGCGTAAAAACAACAGAATTCGCCGTCGGCGAACTTGGACCGAAACTTCTCGTTAAATGTGTCCGTAGTCGCTGCCAGTGGGCGTGCATGTGTGAATGCAAGGATGACTAGGTTACTATTTGGAGTAAGTGGGTGGGTGAATGGGTGAATGAGTGAGTGAGTGAGTGAGTGAGTGACTGAGTGAGTGTGTGAGTGAGTGAGTGAGTGAGTGAGTGAGTGAGTGAGTGAGTGAGTGAGTGAGTGAGTGAGTGAGTGAGTGAGTGAGTGAGTGAGTGAGTGAGTGAGTGAGTGAGTGAGTGAGTGAGTGAGTGAGTGAGTGAGTGAGTGAGTGAGTGAGTGAGTGAGGAGAGCGAGAGCGAGCGAGCGAGAGAGCGAGCGAGGAGAGAGAGACAGAGAAGAGAGAGAGAGAGAGAGAGAGAGAGAGAGAGAGAGAGAGAGAGAGAGAGAGAGAGAGAGAGAGAGAGAGAGAGAGAGAGAGAGAGAGAGAGAGAGAGAGAGAGAGAGAGAGAGAGAGAGAGAGAGAGAGAGAGAGAGAGAGAGAGAGAGACAGAGAGAAGAGAGAGAGAGAGAGAGAGAGAGAGAGAGAGAGACAGAGAGAGAGAGACGAGAGAGAGAACGAGAGACAGAGAGAGAGAGAGAGAGACGAGAGAGAGAGAGAGAGACAGAGGAGAGAGCAGAGAGAGAGACGAGAGAGAGAGAGAGAGAGAGAGACGAGAGAGAGAGAGAGAGAGACGAGAGAAAGAGAGAGAGAGAGAGAAGAAAGGAGAGAGACAGAGAAAGAGAGACGAGAGAAGAGAAAGAGAAGAGAGAGAGAAAAGAGAAAAGAGAAAAGAGAAAAGAGAGAGAGAAAAGAGAGAGAGAAAAGAGAGAGAGAGAAAAGAGAAAAGAGAGAGAGAAGAGAGAGAGAGAGAGAAAAGAGAGAGAGAGAGAGAGGAGAGAAGAGAGAGAGAAAAGAGAGAGAGAAAAGAGAGAGAGAGAGAGAGAGAGAGAGAGAGAGAGAAGAGAGAGAAGAGAGAGAGAGAGAGAGAGAGAGAGAGAGAGAGAGAGAGAGAGAGAGAGAGAGAGAGAGAGAGAGAGAGAGAGAGAGAGAGAGAGAGAGAGAGAGAGAGAGAGAGAGAGAGAGAGAGAGAGAGAGAGAGAGAGAGAGAGAGAGAGTTATATAGTATTATAAGTCCAAGAAAGGTACAGTGAGAGACTTAATATACAGAGACAGTCAGTGAATATGTTTCAAAGACTAAATAAACAAATAGTTATGTAACAAAACAGCGAACCAGCAGATCATGAGTTAGATTACTAAAAATACAACGAAATCAATATCACAAGGGCGTTTGTTTCCAAACAACTCGAACATGTCATCAAAGCGAAAACGACGTCACGATCGAGAGACCATGCGCACTGATCCACATCCGGCTCGTGACGTGGCCACGTCCAGCCACGCAGACACTCCTTTGATCGGCTGACCGTGGCCGGAGTCGCGTCTTTATTGCGTTCTGATGACCGCGGAAAGGTCGCGACAGGACTGTCTACTCGACTTGAATGAGGGCGTCGAGTGAGCCTTCTCTTGTTCGCCCCGTCCCACCGTCTCCCCGGGTGAGTCGCCCCCTCAATGGGGTCTTTGTCCTCGTCTGCGCCCTCGACGCTTAAGTACCGCGCGTGAGCAAACATTAAATTAAATCCTAACTTGTGTTTATTCGCCGATTACGTCCTCAATGACAATTCGATTGACACGAGAGGCGCGAAGGTTCGCCTGAAGTACGCCCGGGAGACGGTGGGCTGGGGAGCGAGTGGGCTTCTAATTAAATCGGCCCGAGGAGAGATGCTCAAGGGCCCTGTGTGAATGAGGGGTGACTGGACCGGGGAAGAGGTGCCTGGATATCTATCACGTGTAGTGGACATCACCCTCCTCTCTGTCTATCGGACTCTGTCTCTCGGTCTCTCGGTCTACCTCTCTGTGCCTGTGCCTGTGCCTGTGCCTGTGCCTGTGCCTGTGCCTGTGCCTGTGCCTGTGCCTGTGCCTGTGCCTGTGCCTGTGCCTGTGCCTGTGCCTGTGCCTGTGCCTGTGCCTGTGCCTGTGCCTGTGCCTGTGCCTGTGCCTGTGCCTGTGCCTGTGCCTGTGCCTGTGCCTGTGCCTGTGCCTGTGCCTGTGCCTGTGCCTGTGCCTGTGC
>JAODUO010001013.1:62500-137500 GCA_025642075.2 Ridgeia piscesae
CAGACCGTGGTCCGGACAGCTGGTCGAACAGAGGACCGTCGGTCCGTGGGGACCCGGGGTCTGGATCGGCGTGTCCCGAGGGACGACACGAGATGTCGCCCGGGCACGGGTCCGGCGTAGCGAGGGGGCGACGAGACACCACTAATTACCGGAGTCCAGGCAAGCAAGCGCGTGTGCCGGGCACCGTCTTGATTGGCGCGGCGCAACGGGAGCCTAATCTCGTTAGGTGGACGCCGAAAGTGTTCCCACGGCGCGCGGCGGCCGGTTCGTTCCACATGACTGCGTCCGTGCCACACACCTGCCCGGACAACGGGCGAGCAGCGATAAGCATCCGGGTCTCCGGGTGAGTCGGCGGCAATTACACGCTTCAAGTTCCGCTTCCGGGCCTGACGAATGAGTCTCGGCGTAACACCTGCACGTTGGCCCCACCTCGACTTATAGACGATTGTGTGAGAGCGAGCTAACTGACGAGAGGTCACGATAACTGGTTCACCATTATCGCATCCGCGCAAATGTTATAATTTCGTAATTACGGTCGCGGCGCGTTGCAAGGAAAGAATAAACCACTAATTAGAAGGGACGAAGTTAACGGACCCCCCCCCCGGCAGGCGACAAGAACACCCGCTATGTTCACAGGGATTCTACATAAACATATTTCACAAGAATCGTAGGGTCTGCATATTGACGGTAGCGTATACTTAGGTACTCATGCATGCAGCTGAGTGAACTAGAGCAACGTAGGATGGCTCTACTTCGAACCCGGCTTCTCTACCGAGAGTCAGCCACTGAGCTATTGCGCACCAAATCATAACATAAGATAGAGAACTGCTCACTTGCAATCATTATATATTTTGATTCTTAACTTATTTCCCCGTCATGATGTGGTAATTTGTAAACTTCACCATTGTAAACACACAATCAGCAATATATATATATATTACATCTATAGCACGCTTTGGCGGGATTCTACACCGGCCTATAGTGAATCGCGTCAGGAAGCGGCGCTCAGCGCATTTTGGATGCCGTCGACGTTGTATGGTAACCCGGTAATGTCAGCCACGGTCTCCCGTGCGCCGTCGAGAAGGTTTCCGCCGTCTTTCCGGCGTTATTACCCGCCCGTCGCTGACAGAGCGGTCCTGGCATTCTTCCCGGGCGCCGCTCGCGGTCGCATAGCATCGTATCGGACTCCCACGCGCGCGCGTGCATTCTGCATAGATCAGACGGCGTGCGCGTTAATGTCACGTATAAATATCGTGTTTACACAGCAATCCGCCGGGGTCAGATGATCGCCGCGCTTCTTCATCAATTACCCCAGAATGCACTGCACCGAATGACGTCGTGTCGCGAGGTACAGCGGCGGTATCATTCCGCGCGAAACAAGCGCCGTCGACATAATTCCGCCTACTGCCGGCGGTAATATCGGGCCTAGCAAGTGCATACATGTGATGAAATGTAAACATATTGTTGCGGTCATCTTATTTGAGGGCGTTTGTTTTTGTTTGTAAATTACATTACGACGTTCTTCTATTACGAATAAACAATACTGATATAACTATGATATATAAAGCATTGGAAGTATATATATATATATATATATATATATATATATATATATATATATATATATATATATATATGTATATCGTATTATACTCTATACGTCTCAACATGACCTTCGAACGTCAAACTACGAGTTTAATCAACTCGCACTGTCCCGTTCAACGAACACCTGCGGTGGTTGCGACAACAACATTTCTATACAGTGACGACTGACAACTGATGCGCAGTCGTCTTATTTGTGACACTTGCGATACATAAATAGTGCGCCGACACCTCTGTATATATCAATCGAAACGAACCTATTCTTAGTATATTTCGTCGAATCCGGCTTTGGGGTCGAAACGTCGCGAAAATGGCAATGTATTGGTACACCGTTTCCATAAAACTGCAACCCGGTTCCTTTGTAGACCCCAAAACTGCTGCCAATGTCCGCAAAAACACGCGCCCACATAGATCGAGGGTCGTAAATTTAATGCGTTGGTGCAAAGACGTTGCTATAAACAAGTTGAATATCTACGCACTGTCCTCGTCGAATTAACTGTTACATGCTCGAGGTGGGTGTAGATCAAGTCGATGGCTACCGTCACATACAGAGACAGTCCAGTGCGTATAATGCGCTGATTATGTAGAAAACTATACAGATTCAACTAGTAAATATATAACATGACATACTAGAACGCTATGGATTCAGTAACAATCGTCTATCTTTCTTTTGGTTTATATAAAACATAATATGTTTTATATAAAACAAAATGAAGTTATTTGATTAATGAAGATTTTTACTTATACAATACGTCGATGCTGTTATTATGTTATAATAACAGCATCGACGTATTGTATAAATCAAATAACTTCGTTAATCTAATCATCCCTACAATTCTTCACGTAACGATTGCAAATGGAATATGTTTTGCTAATGCTATACGTTTTACTGGTAACTTGATTATTTTACTACATTAACATTCCTTAATTTTGCGAATTTTATAAGTGACATTCTCGACGACGCCACAATCCAAACAATCAACTTAATGACTCATTAGTGCAGGAATAAATCAACTGGCTACCGAGGCCGCATTCCTCTAGCACACCTGTAAGTTACGTATGACAAATACGTTACGTATGACAAATACTTCGTGCAAGACAAATACGTTGTGTAAGACAAATACATTGCGTAAGACAAATAAGATTTGCATGTCGAAAACGACAGCCGCGTTGATAGTGTTACAAACGCCGGGTTGATGGGATTCTGGGATAACAGCGGGATGGCTGATGACTACACGGGTTGGGAATATGTAAGGGATTCGCATTCTTCCTTCCACCAACCGTCCGCTGAACATTATATACGGATGAACATATAGACGGGAATAGAACGGAGCAGGTGTATTAGTGGATCTCTATGGAATATGTATCACTGCCAGTTGTATATATATATATAGAATTATTGATGCTCGCAGAGTGTTGTTGTCGCTGAAATCGTACACGAGATATACCGAAAATAGTGGCTAGAAATGTTGTCGGGAAGCGCATTCAGCCATTCTGGAATTATTGCTCAAACGCAGCCCATACATAAGTTGTACGCGTATATCAAACTGAACTGAAGCAACCCGGGATAAACGAATTTGTTCAAGGTACAAAACGTCGGCAAGACGATTCGAAGCCGGATGCCCTCCACTGAGTATCAGACACTCTACCAACAATGCCACCGCGCCCCGCAGTCACGGCGCTAAATGCCCCTGGTCGCTTCTGCAACTGGGACAAAGTTCGATTAAATATACACCCGCGATATAAACCCCAGTTGTGGTGGTCGTGAAATACAGACCCAAGTTCGCGTCCGTCGGACAACAAAGACGAACCAGCAATGGGACGGACATGGTTTATATAACAAGGGCGTACGGACGAATGGCAGTTTAGCGGGGGTTGGATCGACTGACAGCGCCGACAAGTCTAATTAATCGTCGCCATCGTCGGTCGACACATCTCCCGGACATCCCGCCGCTTCATGGCGCCCGCGTATAAATAACGGACAGGGTATAAGTAACGGACACAGTATAAATAACGGACAGGACTTCTCGAAAAACAACATTGTGCCGGTGAAACGGCCGTCAAATTGCGCGCGTCGGCAGTAAAACTCGCCGTTTGCGTCGCCCCTGCAAAGGCTCACTGACAGGTGGAATGCTGCGGACACGGAGGTGGACACGGCTATGGACGCGAGTGTCCACTAACTACGCGATGACCAATACGTGTACGGTTGGTCTGACAACCGAAGAATGTGCCCGATCGCACTCGGCCAGTGGTCAGTCGGGCGGAGTGAGCTATGCCAAGTGTCACTGTTAACATCACCGTCATTATCGCCACCTTTATTGTCGTTATATATGTATCATTACCGTGGTCGGTATCATTGTATTCTGGTTAGTTTACGACGTCGTCATAATAATCGTCGTCATAATTGTATTATTTTATCACCTCAGTAGTTGTCGTCATCTACTTCATCGTCGTCGTCGTCATCATCGTTGTAGTGATCGTCAGCATCATCGTCGTCATCATCGTCGTAGTGATCGTCAGCATCATCGTCGTCATCATCGTCGTCACCGTCACCATCACCACAATCCTCCTCCTCCTCATCATCATCATCATCGTCATCATACATCTTCGTCTTCATCTTCGATATAATCTTCCTCGTACATTTACTTTCATGAAAGGTTAATGACGTCATTCAGTTTGACGCGAAGACATTAAGACGTCAAAACGACCGTAAACACGCGCAGACCGCAGCAGCCATCTTGAAGACATCCCGACCGCCCGTCTGAGTCCATCAACACGTGCACCCAGCCCCGGGCCTCGACGGCGCACTCATGACCCGATAGGCGGGTTATGACTCGGCAAAGTGGGGTGTATAATTATTATTATACAATAAACGTGTCCGTATCGTGCAGGCGGGGGCGTCCCTAAACACACAGACGGTGGGTGCCTTATGATATCTACACGCGCTAATGAACAACAGAGGTCGCTGCTTATCGTCAGGGCGTCTGTGCGCCATTGCGAATAGGATGTTTTAATCGGATTGTTAGCCGCATTTTTCCGTGTGTTTGTTATTGGGTTTTTAAACGGCTTCCACCGTCTGATGAAACGGGTCAACAAAAACGGAAACTGACAACGAAAACGGATTGCAATTTTACAGATTGATTTGGCAACTGTCGTCAGAACTGCGAGATGCGATGTATATACGGAGAGGTTTCTCCAGAAATGAGTTTGTAAAACATTCTGCTGCTGCAGACAGGGCTGATGATGGAAGAGGTAATACTATTTTCGACACAACTAACGCGAGACGTCTCAACACATGCAACGAATGAACGCATTGGTTACTGTAGGCAGCGGCTTCTTTGATTCGACGTGTTTCGTGTTAGGCTTTCTGATAAGATCTCTGCAGGTCGGTATCTCCACTGGATTACGACGTCTCCGCGCGAAACTCGATCTAGCGCACAATTAGCCTTGTCGGTCATCGCTACGGATGTGACGCAACGAACGCCAGTCTGCGATCAAACGTCGACATCACCAACAACCGGAAACGGCGCAGTTGTCAACAACTTTGCACGTACGCCATCCTACATACCTCGATATATGATGACAATGACCATGATCACGATCGTGCTAAATTCCCGTAAGCCTTATCGGTGGATGATCGGCTATTGTTTACAGAGATCGCATTTCGCCGCGGCGTTGTTACTGCGCATATAGGCCCAACATCCGGTGAAATGGTAGACAGCGGGATGAAACGTTTATTCCATGATCATTGACAGAGATCGGCGGAATTTGAAGCCGATAAAAAATTAGCGCGGAAGCGAACACGTCGCTCGCTTGCAACGGACGGGGTGAATTGCAACTAATTCGGGGCGAATTGCACGGGATATCTGCTTGATCGGGTCTCGCGCAAGGACAACCGCGATATTTTGCCGGGAGCCGTCGGACGACGTTTAGCCGCCAGCTAAGCGAGCAGTCAATTGGCTGTGTAAACACGCCGTCGTCGACCGGACTTCATCGCTTAATGCTACGACAACACCGGGGCGGGCGTAGGGCGTGGACATGGGATAGTTGCGTCCGAACCGACTGGTCGACGCCATATGACCAGGGCGCCTTTGTGGCGTGTAAGCCCGCGGTCAAACATGGTTGGTCGGACGTCAACACGTTTAATAAGCCCCCAATCTGTACCAAACTGGACAACTGTCGTTAAGCGTTGTTACGTCATCAACTCGACGAATTAGCGACAGACACTTACAGCGACCACGTGTGTCCGTTACACAGACTGATTCCCCGGGCCATGGGACGGGACTAGTATTAATCGGAAGTTATTTGAAACAACTACGTCCAGACGTTACAGAGATAACTAAAAAAAATACACCTTTATTACTCTACAACGTCTCTAGTATTGTTTTGACGATTCTGTTGGTACAAGTTTCCGTTTCATGGTAATACGTATAACATGTTTACATATTAGTAAATAATATTATGTCTGTAATTTAAAAACCATTAAACATACAGACAGGTCTATTTTCCCTAGGGTATACCCCGTTGTGGTTGGTCCATTTGTCAAAAGTGGGTCCATATACCCTGCTGTGGTGGGTCCATTTTTCACAAGGGTGTTCATACACCCTGCTGATGTAAGCGGACCTCCCGGCCGCATTTCCACGGGGTCCGTGTTCAGTTTCACCCCGACGACAGCACCCCCGTACTGCCGACTCGCGACAGACAACAGTCGCGCGGCAAACTGACTCCGTAATCTGTATAAACACCCGCCCCGCATTCCCACGTAATTGGCGTAGTAACACGCCCAATCGCACCGCCCGCTATGTCTAACTCACTGCCTCCGTCGACGGGCAGAGAGAGAGAGAGAGAGAGAGAGAGAGAGAGAGAGAGAGAGAGAGAGAGAGAGAGAGAGAGAGAGAGAGAGAGAGAGAGAGAGAGAGAGAGAGAGAAGAGAGAGAGAGAGAGAGAGACAGACAGACAGACAGACAGACAGACAGACAGACAGACAGACAGACAGACAGACAGACAGACAGACAGACAGACAGACAGACAGACAGACAGACAGACAGACAGACAGACAGACAGACAGACAGACAGACAGACAGACAGACAGACACAGACAGACAGACAGACAGAAGCAGACAGACAGACAGACAGACAGACAGACAGACAGACAGACAGACAGACAGACAGACAGACAGACAGACAGACAGACAGACAGACGACAGACAGACAGACAGCGACAGACAGACAGACAGACAGACAGACAGACAGACAGACAGACAGACAGACAGACAGACAGACAGACAGACAGACAGACAGACAGACAGACGAGACAAGACAGACAGACAGACAGACAGACAGACAGACAGACAGACAGACAGACAGACAGACAGACAGACAGACAGACAGACAGACAGACAGACAGACAGACAGACAGACAGACAGACAGACAGACAGACAGACAGACAGACAGACAGACAGACAGACAGACAGACAGACAGACAGACAGACAGACACACAGACAGACAGACAGACAGACACGACAGACAGACACACAGAAGGGCAGAGAGAGAGAGGGGGAGGGCGGGAGGGCGGGAGGAGGAGGGAGAGAGGAGAGAGAGAGGGGTAAAGACAGGGGAAAGACACGTCTGCTACCCGGTGACGGTCAATAAACCCGCCGACTGTCTGCCGAATGCGGCGGCGTTTTTTGCCCGTGTCTGTCCTAGTCGGACGGCCGCGAGCAGATGGCCGATAAAAAGCCGCGCGTCCCGTCAACGTGTTTGCAAGTCGCGGGTTATCATCGCGGACGCGTTGCCCTCGCGCCGTGGTGGTTGTCCCGGCTGGAAACAGACGTCGGGCCAAGGAAACGGTGATCCGATCGGTGAGCGATAATAGGGGGTGTTCTCGAGCTTGCGAGCGGTCGTATCGATGCGATGGTCGAGCAGTCTGATGTGAGCCGTCCTGGTTTTGTCCGCGCTGTTAATCTCCGAGTTGTTCCAGTAACGCGTTCCAACAGGTGGCCCGCCCCCTGCTCACGTCGGTGCACACTGCACATACACCCTCGGAGCGTCGACACGCCCTCTAGAGTACGTGTTCTCGGGCAGATACCGCCGTCATCAGTCCACGTTTGTGTAGACAACAATCCTGAACGACACCTTGTCATCTTACACTAATATTTTCACTTTCGCAACATAAATTTATCTAAGTGACTCAAATATCTAGTATTTTATCGGACATCAATAATTGCACATAACGTAATAACCAATGATCTTAGTTCGTTCCAATTCAATATGATCTCTTACAGGAAGTATTAAGCTGCGCGACTGGAAGACACTATACGCTAGCTGATCACACAAGGAAAGGTCGTACTCATGTCAGCAGGAGTGAGCGGAGACACAACGCAGTGCTCACGTCACTTCCGTGATGGAAACAAGCTCCGTATTCAGCACGAAGCCTAATCTCGGGCAGCGGCTGGTTGTAATCAATTTCAGGTCCACCCACGACGGACCACTTGAGCCGGTGAGAACGGACAGGGCAGCTTCTCTCCAAGGTGTAAACATCTCCGTTTCCGCCCGCCACTGGCCCCCATCACCTCCCACGCCGCCTCCGTCAGATCACAATAGTCGTCCGTGTAAACACAACGCCGATTTCTTGGTTACGTCTTTTGCGGTAGAAACATACCAACTCTCTCTGTCTGTCTGTCTGTCTGTCTGTCTGTCTGTCTGTCTGTCTGTCTGTCTGTCTGTCTGTCTGTCTGCCTGCCTGCCTGCCTGCCTGCCTGCCTGCCTGCCTGCCTGCCTGCCTGCCTGCCTGCCTGCCTGCCTGCCTGCCTGCCTGCCTGCCTGCCTGCCTGCCTGCCTGCCTGCCTGCCTGCCTGCCTGCCTGCCTGCCTGCCTGCCTGCCTGCCTGCCTGCCTGCCTGCCTGCCTGCCTGCCTGCCTGCCTGCCTGCCTGCCTGCCTGCCTGCCTGCCTGCCTGCCTGCCTGCCTGCCTGCCTGCCTGCCTGCCTGCCTGCCTGCCTGCCTGCCTCCTGCCTGGCCTGCCTGCCTGCCTGCCTGCCTGCCTGCCTGCCTGCCTGCCTGCCTGCCTGCCTGCCTGCCTGCCTGCCTGCCTGCCTGCCTGCCTGCCTGCCTGCCTGCCTGCCGCCTGCCTGCCTGCCTGCCTGCCTGCCTGCCTGCCTGCCTGCCTGCCTGCCTGCCTGTCGGTATTTTCTCTTTCAGGTCAGTCGGGCCGGGTGTATATTCTATACCTCCGTCAGGCGGACTCTATTAACTTACGTGTCTACTTCCAGCATGTTTATGCCCACGATGACGTCATATATCTGTATTTACTAATGACATTTTAGTTCCACTTTCTCTTCGTTGTCGTCTGTGTTATCATTCGCTTGCACCCTGCCTCCGGTTGCTCTGAGTTAAGATACTCTCAGTATAGCTATTGTAGTTCTAGTTCTTTCCTGCACTCGGGGGGGGGTCTATTAACTGACTAATCTGATTATTGTGGTTACAACGTTATGATCCCATTGAACTAGTAGGTCTTTTTCAGAACATTTAACGCCAAGCCGACCTTGTCTGTGTTGGCACTGAGGGTGGTCACTGTCAGCGTGCTTGTCGTCCTCAGTGGTTCTTTTACGTCCCAAATTGAGACGGGACCGACATTAACTATATAGTTATATTACTCCAACAACAGCCACTGTGTACGTAATGCCCGAGTTTTTTGTAGTCACGCCGCAGACGTCGCTGCAACGTGATCACGTTGCGGGCGTCTCCAGTTCGCTCTGTGTTGACGGCATCAGTTGCAAAACACACAGAGCAACGTCAACCGACTGTCGACCGCGCGACTCGCAGCCGTAACACGCCCACCACATCACTGCGTTGTAGCGCTTACATTTTTCCGGCGTTAGAAACGTTCCGGTTGACGTTTCTGCGCATGCGCGATATATGTAAAATCATCAATGTGCAGCGAAAAGTTAACCCTAACCCTATTTAGCATTTATGGTATACATATTACGGGTTGTTCGTTAGGATGTATATAACCTCTCAGCAAAGTTTTTGTCGCAAATTAACACGAGGCAAACAAGTTTTAAGGCATATTTTGATACCAAGCGTAAATCACGTGACCCTAGTAAACCATAATCCGTGACAGTGATTTATTTTTAAAAATCCGTAATATTTTATTGCATTTAACGACATCTTAAGAAACTCTTCACAGTAATCATCACAGGAGAGTTAACGAACAGCTCGTGGCATTTATACCGAAAATGCTTTGTTGTTCCGCTGGACGTTGATGATTTTACTTTTATTGCGCATGCGCAGAAACGTCAACCGGAACGTTTTTAACGACCGGAAAAATGTCAGCGCGACAGCGTCACTCGGCCGCGCGAATCGCAGCCGTATCACGCGCACCACGTCACTGCTTCACTCGCCCGCCGCAGCTGTTGCCAATGTTGTTTGCATTGCAGACCCGCCGTGTTTGACACGCGGACGGGTACTACAGGTGCGTGCGCATCATCCGAGCCGCCTTCTAACGCAAGGGGCGGCGCTGACGAGGTTATTTGTAGACGCGAACCGTGCGTCTCGTTATTGTCGTGCGATTACCGAATTACCGAACGCGACGCATTTCAATAGGGACGAGACCACGATCCGTTCCGTGCGTCGGTACTTCGTGCGTCGCGACACGAATCATTCGTAGTGCGTCTACCCCCCCCCCTAAATGTTAACCACCCAGTCGTAATACTATGGAAGTATCGCGATAATCTCTGTGGTAATTTTACCCCCCGTGTGTCAGTCAGCGTATGATGACGCATTGCATTTAAATAGTGGTGGTTTTTTTAATACACCGTAATATAACATATTTGGAATACTTTTTATGTTGCATTCCTTTGAAACACATTTCTGAGGCATGGAGGCAGGGAGGCAATGAAGCAGGAAGGGAGGTAAGGAGACAGGGAGGAAGGAAGGCAGGGAGGCGGTGAAGCGATGAGGCGGTGAGGCAGGGAGACAGGGAGGCTGGGTATGGAGAGAGGGGGGCAGAGAGACAGGTAGATAAGCATGTACCAGGGAGACAGGGAGGCAGGGAGGCAGGGAGGCAGGGAGGCAGGGAGGCAGCTAGGCAGGGAGACAGCGAGACAGGGAGGTAGCGAGGCAGGGAGGCAGGGAGCCAGGGAGGCAGGGAGGCAGGGAGGGAGCGAGGGGAGGATGCAAGGAGACCAGGCAAGGGGACAGGGACACGTGCCCACAGGGAGGCTGTTAGCGGGCCACCTGTTGCTTGCTGAAGTCTCCCGTGCGGTGTGCCGGGGCCGGGACCGGGCCGTCAGTCGGCCGTAGACACGCGCTCTTGGAATGCGTAAACAGAGGCAGGTACTCCCGATTCCCGACAGGGGCGGTGTCTCCCCCGAAGCTCATTACCAGGCGACCTTGTTCCCAGCATGTCTAAGGCCAACAGCCGACATCCAGGGATGTCTAACGGGGACGTTACCTACGTACGGGTTAACGTGATTGAGGTTTAGCCAGGGATACACGCGTCAACTGGTATTTTTATCATATTTGTAATCGATGATCTCGACCTTGGAGAGCTGCTTTAATCTAGTTTGTAAGTCTTATCCCGAGTAACGAGATAGTAAATATTACGTGTAACAAATGTGTTTCAAAGCGCACACGTAAGCTTATACATGAACATTTAGTTATCTACAAGTATGGGATCTGAATTCAACAACATGTCATAACAACCATTACATTATATGACATCACCACGTGACTGCAGACCCTCACAACTCGTCACAAAACACGACGACTGCAACTGGTCACACATGCGTCCAATAAAAACCTGTCGCTGAATAAAAATAATACCGTCAGTGATTTGCGATGAAAATTAAACCGACAGTGAAATATAAATGCATTACGTAATAACTGATTACTAATACCATTGTTTATTGTATCTTTTTTAAGCCGGAAATCGCAGTTTTTTGCTGTTATTTTCGTTGCGACACGCCGAATATACGGTCGAACCCTTTCACCCGCGCACTTTTTTCGCCCCGGTCTAAATCGGCCGGGACGAAGCTCGTGACTTTTCTTTGTTTCACGGGACATTCGGCACCGTTGAAACCGACACGAATGTTATTACGACACGGCTGTGGGTCACCGATGCGATGCGCGGACACAAGATAAATGACAATCAGGCAAAGGACAACGATGTCGCCAGAGCCGTACCTGAGGCGCGGCAGACGACATTTGACATCTCCCTATTTACCGAACTATTTTCAGACTCGGCTAATCACGACGTGATCGGATACCACAGCCGAACTGGGAGGATCTCAGTCGAAACGACAAAAGGATTACACGGTAAACTTAACGAAATAATCGACTTGGAATGACGTGAATAGTAGGCCTATGATACTGGGTCAACGACCGATCCGTCACATGTGAAGCTTCGCGTCTATCTGTTTCGCCGTTTTTGTTTAAATAAGTAAAAACGGCGCAACGACATCGACTTATAAATTTTGTTTGGCTACAAACTGATGCAACCAGATAGACAAGATGATCACTATACACGCCATACAAAACATGTCACTATGTCCGGTGTGAAAAGATCAATGTGTGTGTGACTTGGGAAATAACATGCTTCATTTGCCGAGTTTAGCTTTATCATCATATTAGTTTCGTCTGTATCATGAACATCATCGTCATGTTTAAATCGTCATCACTACCATTATCATCTTACCACAATCATCACAGTATCACCGTCGTCGTCGTCGTCGTCGTCGTCTTCGTCTTCGTCACCGTCACCGTCACCGTCACCGTCACCGTCACCGTCACCGTCTCCGTCTCCGTCTCCGTCTCCGTCTCCGTCTCCGTCTCCGTCTCCGTCTCCGTCACCGTCACCGTCACCGTCACCGTCACCGTCACCGTCACCGTCACCGTCACCGTCACCAACATCAACATCAACACTGCTGGCATTGTTATGATGATGATGATGATGACGATGATGACGATGATGACGATGATGACGATGATGACGATGACATGACGATGACGATGACGATGACGATGACGATGACGATGATCGATGACGATGACGATGGATACGATGACGATGACGATGACGATGACGATGACGATGACGATGATGATGATGACGGCAATGCTGGACGATGACTACGACAACGACGACACCACCTACACCGACGCACCTTGACACGGCAGTGGCGACCTGAGCTGCCGAAACTGAACACTTGTGCACTTGCTCGTGGAGACAACAGCTGTTGTGACAATGTCATACCTCAGCTTATAGTCACGATGTCACCCGAACACACGCACACATACAGGGCAAACACAAGTTTCGGCGCCTGGTTAAGACTTTCGACCGTAAAAAGCTACGGCCAGTGACTTTAGTCGGACGCCACCTTAGACACAGGTGGACGACAACGCCGAGATACCTGGCGAGCGGGAGGGACAGATGTCCTCCAGTCGTGCACACAAGTGAGGCGACAGTCCTTCTGTCGTATAACCAACCATCCATCATCTTACCACGTCAGTGACGGGCACCTCTTTGCACCGATTCATTTTGGGTCCAAAAATAAAGTTGCGTTCAGGAGAGAACAAACAACAACAGGACGACCCAAGTTGACAAACTGGCCAGCGACTCTACGTATTCCTGTAGTAACCGATCAATTGTAACTTGCTTTCGAACCATTTACCTGTACATAAAACCACTCGATTGTAATGTAATTTACATACTGGGGAGATCGCGACTTTTGTAACGGTGTCGAGACGTATCGATGCAAGTCTGAGTAAACATTTCTACATATAGGAATATGTGCACTCCGAAAATATAATGTACATTGCCGTACGATATACGTCATCACACAATAACGCGTGCTGTTGGTATCCTTTGCTACGTCTAGGGACAGAATGTTCACAAAATGACATTGATCACATTATGGAAGAAGGAGGCCGATTCGAGCTCTCCGTAACACTTTCACTATTGTAACGGTATGACGTCAGAGACATGGAGGTTGCTGAGGTCGTGTATCCAAGCACAGGACAATTCGTTGACGAAACCGTCCCACAACGAATACGATAAAATGGCGACGGAACTGCAAGAACTTAGACACTGATATCATTGGTCAGAAACACCCGAGCAGACGCCCGAACATTAACGGAAACACCCGAGCAGTGAACGAGGATTACGTCACACGCACGCTGATTGTGGAACTGGCTCGCATGCTCAACGCTGCGATGGTACTTAAAAAGCGCTACTCACCCGTATAATGAGGCGGCCATTTTTGTTGAAGCAGAGATAGTTGAACGTCGTAGCACTTTGTATCCGCACCCGACTTTCAAACGTGTATGTTTCCACTCGTAGTCCGGCTGAAACAAAACACGAACCCGTCCATTAAACCTCGTAAACATGTGTTTATGATACAAATAAGAAATCGTGTTGACATCTGGTGACACGCTTGTTTTTATCCCCGGCGGACAAAACACAATAAACATGGAAAGACACTTAAAATTGGGCAACAACGACATCGACCCATAACGTCTGACATTGATTTAGGGCCTGCCTCTAGTAGGGCCCTGTTATCGTAGAAGGTGTTGTTGATAGAGAAGTTAACACTGGGTACATATGTGGCGCATTCAGTTTAAACATAACATCGTAAGTATGCAGGGTATGATTTGTTTATCAACAATAATTATATTTAAATGCATACAACGCGTGTCCACAGCCGCTAGCAAACAATTTGTTCAACCCCCAATGCGTGAACGCTTGTAGCTGTTGAAATTGCAACTCGCGCATGGAAACTGCAACCAAAATAGCCCTCACTCTCGTGTTTATTTTCGTAACGTGTTACGAAGCATTTATGCGTTGCACAAGGACAATACACGTGTGAAATTGACCTTTAAATTCATTATATTTAACCTATGTGTTGACAGAACGACCGCAATACAGCGAAAGAAAGGCGATCATGTGACCTTCTTGAACCGACATAAGTAGCACCACTCCGGATACGCTGAAGTGATCGGCAATTTAACATCAACCAACAAACATAAGTGGAAAAAAAGATTATGTCAACAGCGGTTTTTGCTTGTTGTTGTGTCAGAAGCATTGCTGTACATTAATAACATGTTTGTCATGGCCATTGCTCTTGTTCGCGTGTTCCCGTGGACATGTCAGTAACGTAATTCCCTTGATTACATCCACAGCTTATTTTTACCCATCTCGCGTACAATAGAATACACATGTACTAGTAAACATATGTAAACGTTTAATATGAACATAGCGAATGTTACACGCAATCTCATTTTATACGCACATGTTATACATGATAAGATACTATTCACTGGTTGGTGTAATGAATAGATGACAATGGCTATCTTTAGTTATGTTATTTCGACCCATTACAGGTTCCGGTAGAGTTTGGAGGAATTGCCACATAGATTTAATTTATGGTTGGGGCCGGCGGGTCAGGTCATGGTAATATCAGGTGTACGGTCAATGTTATTGTTGGTTTCTGAGGAATTACTTAAATCAGTTTTAGTTTGTTGCACAAATGATGAGGTAGCATTTTCTTCGGAGGCAGGAATTTTTTTTCAACTAGCCATGGTCAACATGTATATGGACTGACCTATTTTAACTTCCGGTGTTAGACGGGCATAAACGGACACAGGCTGTCCATCATAACACGGACATATGTCAAAGCTACTCGTCTTTGCTCTAATTAGAGGCCGCGAGGACACAATAGACATGTCCTGGCGTTACAATACTTGACATGTCCTCGCATTTGAAGAACAGAGTCACGCAGATATATTGGGCTCTGTGATTATGACAAATTGCCACAGACCACAGTGGATACGGGTTATCATTGGAGGAAGGAGAGGGGGTGACCGTATAGGGATTTGTGTGTGTGTGTGTGTGTGTGTGTGTGTGGTGCGTGCGTGCGTGCGTGCGTGTGTGCGTGCGTGCATGCGTGCGCGCGTGTGTGTATACAAATATGCGTACATTAATCAATCTGACAATAACGGTTTCACGAGAGATTACGTTTTTTAACGACGGTCCTTCAACCCCGCACACCCTACAACCCCTCCCCCTACAATCCCTCCCACAAGCCCTCCCCCTACAACCCCTCCCCCTACAACCTCTCCCCTCGCCCCTCGTTCACGCCTGGTCTCAGACAACCTGTAGACACCTTGCGACGAACCGTTGGCCGATGACCTGGGCGTTGAGTGTATTGTCGTTAGTAACGACTCCCAACACATCCCGTCACTATCGCCCTTTGTGCGGAGTGTCGCGGGGCTGGTCGGCGATAGAACCCCTTGCATAACGGCGGCGGCCGATCAATCAACTCGGGTTTTAATGACCCCACTTTGAAGTACGCGCGCGGACTATAATAAGCGGTGTCTGCGACGTCTGTCACCGTACACCGGGGTGGTTGACGACGTAAGGGGCCGTGTCTCGTCGACAGGCGCGTACGCGCATTGTCCGTACACCCGATGGGCGCGAAAATGAATGTCGCCTGTCGCCTGTCGCCCGGCGAAGGCCAATGTTACGAGTTGTGTAATAAACGACGTTAGCGAGTCTCGAGGTCCCGGCATAGACTGTGTGATTTATGTACGCTGTTCTCAGCGCCTAGCAATAGGCTCAGTAAGACCGAAGTGAAAGGTCTTAACCCGAGTGAAACCGGAAAGGCCCGAAGGAAGACTGAGTAGATGGGTAGATTATCCGTGAACACGTGGCTTGCTTTTTGTGGAGTCGGCGTTATATTGGGCGTGTATACGTAGACATGGGAATACATTGTACGAACATGATAGAGCTGATTCCTGAAATAGCAACAATTCACTTTATGGCATTAGTATAGAAACACGTTATTACATTTAGTGGTATTGTCAACTACGGCTTGCTACAAGTACAGAACTAAGGATGAAACGCGGTATGGTCCTCCCCAGTCAATATATTTTCCGAAATCCTCCGAGATAGCCCGAGCATTTCCCGGTGGTTTCCAAGTGATTCTGGTGCCCGATTACCTGTTCTAGTGACGCTACGATAGGGGGGGTGGATTACCGGGGAACGCGACACGGTCAGCGTGGTTCCGTCCGTATTTTGAGCAGGTGTGTGCGCCAAGCGATAGTTGTGCTTGACTTTCACGAGACAAGGCGCGTTCAGTGCGCGCCTGAAAGGAGAAGTCAGCGATCTACGTCCGATACAGAAGACACTGTTTGCGCTCGCGCGTCGAATTTCCTACAACCGCTCGGATCGGTGTCCGATAAATGTCGCCAGTCGCGCGTGACGTCATTGTGTTCGGCGCGAATCGCTGGCGTTTGTCGGAAACCATCGCCGACAGACGCTTGTCGCTGCAAAGCGTAAAGACACAACGCCCCGCTAATGCGCGTTCACTTTGGTGGTTTTCTCACGCCTCGACGCACACGTCTCGACCTTCGCGGAACGCATCCGATGAACTGACGATTCGCGGTTCGTCAGAAAAAGTTGGCGCGTAACCGGAGCCGGAGCCAGCGGAGCGTGACGGCGTTGACGGGGTGGGTGTCGTACACCCGCGGGTCCGGCACCCCGAGGCATCGGGCACAGCCGCTACCCCGGAGGTTCGCCCGTCAAGACGTCGTCACGATAACACCTCGTCACGTCAACCGCGACCGACGCGTCGTCTGGTGGAACCCGTCACGTGGTTGATGCCGACGACGTGGACTGTACGTGTTAATTTATGATGGCTGTTGTTGTTGTTCTTGTTGTTTCTTATTGTTCTTGTCGTTCTTGTTCTCGTTATTGGTCTTGGTCTTCTTATTCATGCTGTTGTTGTTGTAGTAGTTGTTGTTGTTGTTGTTGTTTCTTCTTGTCTTCATCTGTTCTTCTTCTCCTACCTCCCTTCCCCGTGGAGTCCACATCAGTTAGTTGCTTCTTCTGCTTTTAATGTCAGTTTTTCCCACGTACAAACAAACAAACAAACAAACAAACAAACGCATGTAACTGTTTAAACGGAAACACACGTAGTCGTACCGTTCGATATCTAAACGACGTCCAAGCATCGAGCGGGTGCGTACATATATATGCGTGGCCAATTTTCGCTTTCTTCATTTTGGTCGATACCATCTGACCCAGTTGACGTTCACAATTAGTCATTCGTACGGCACCTGTGTTAGGGGGATATTTTCAACCGCTTTGATTGAAAATACCCCCCTAACACAGATGCCGGACGAATGACTAATAGTTGATCGTCAACTGTATCGGTCGGTATCGCACAAATCAAGGCATTCTGGTGTTTTACGGCGACGGAAACATGTTTTTCTCCCGTTACAATGTGCCCGTTCTTTTGCGATCAACAATGACACATAAGTATCGGGTTGGCAGTCAATCGTCGACCCATATAATTCGTGACCCGACGCAATCAGACATCAAACGCTCGCATTGTCCTACACGCGACTTCCTTGTTGCGGTGTTACTTTTCGACGTGGGCGGAACGACGTCACGGACTGGACGGCGTGTCACGTGACCGCCGTAAGAATGTCGCCCTCTGTTGACGAGGACACGCGCGAACAACGCGGGATGAGACGGCGTCGCGAGATAGCGGCTTTGAAGCTGTGCATCTCCGGCCTGGTCGGCTTATCGCGAGTGTCGAGTTACCGCTCGACTGCGAACGGAGTCGGTGCGCGGCTTTGTCTCGCGCCGAGGAACATCTCGGTAATTACGGGTGCTGGCTCCTCCGACACACGCACAGCGCCCGCACGCAAGGGTTGCCAGTGGAGTGTCACGCCCGGTCCGGATAACGAGTAATAGTGGGCGATATTTAAATGAAGTAATGACACACGCGACGGACCTGCTTGCGTCGACTATATGTTTCATCGAACGAACAATTGCGAGCAACACCTGTCACAAAGTCGCGTCGTTCGCATTCACCGACCAACTGACGTCGTTTTACAATCAGAATATATGTATTCCTTATATATCATTGTAAACGGCGTAACCTTTAAATAAAGAACGTGCAAATGTCGAAGTTGGATGTGTGGCTTTTCGACGGGAACGTGGACAGACGTCGCCATATACACAGAGATATCTGCATGGGAAAACGTCGTTTACATCACACGGTGTCGCGCTGGCAGATGGGGTACGCTCCCAATCCGTCTGTGGCGTAATACGACCAGCGGGAATTCTGGGAAGGCGCGATAACGTGGCGCCACCCACTGCGCCACGTGGAGCCGAGAAGATGCAGGAGTCGGCCGCGCGTGTCGGAATCAATGAGGCGCGACGGCGCGAACAGCTCTCCTAGTATGCTTCCCCAGTTCCCTTTGTCTCCGAAAGCACCCGCCCGACTGCCCTGCGTCGCGCGAAACATCCGCCGCCCGATTATGTTGTAACAGCACGGCGGGGGAGCGCAATCAGACGGTTATTAATTTGTTTACGCAGATCAGCGCGCGATACGACCGCACGAGTTTGACGAAGTCACCGACCGAATCAGACCAATACATTTCATAATGCGACCGAAAGAATTCCGCCTGCGTCGTGGTGGGTCTAGCCGCTTACGAAACGTTAGCGTAAGCACACGCCGGCCGGCTATATTTACGCCGATCCGCCACTATTCACCAGCGATTCGCAGCGACGGCGAATAATTAAATGTCGCATTTATATACATTCGTTCGCATTGACGGTACGACTGAACCGCGGAACGCTACCAACGGGACGGTGGCAGTGCATGAGGGGATGCTTGGTCGCATAACAAAACAACGTTCCTTATCGATAAGTCGGTGCGTTTCCAGATTCGTTGCCAGACGTGTCGACGTCATAACGCATCCGACCGTGACGGAGCATGACCTGCTTGCAGTATATCGGTCCACGTTTTTTTTGGCCGAATACGCGACGTCGCAAGACGGTACAGCAGCGTCTGTGAAACAAGGCTATAGACCACTCGCTATTAACTTATCCAATGCGAGCATTTGTACATGCTACGTGCAAAGTTACTTTTGACAATTATTCCGAAATCGGATAGGTTGATACATTTTATTTCATTAAGCTGCTGGAAAACGGTCGTCAATTTATGTTAATTCTTTCAAACTATTCGACCAACAGATGCTCCCGCGACATTTTACCAAAAACAACCTGATTGTATATAGAAGCTCATGTGATCCTACTGTTATTTACAATTACAAATATTGCCACAATAAGATTAACTTTCTCAGTACAACAAATGTGTTACTGTCCCCAGAAATGCCAATTTGTCGGTAAAACAATTGGCAATGGAAACGTACGTCATATAATCCACACACAAAACACGGAAGTAAATAACCGCACCGGTAATGCATGTGTGGCTGAGTTTATACATTTATGCTTCAACGCAAATATTACAATAACTGATTATCTACATCAATACTACCCCTCTCAGAAATCTCATTAAGGCTCTAACATTAAAACACCGACCCTTGATTTGTATTCGTTTTTGGAGGCGATGTGGCAAATAGTCAAAGTCAATGGTACTCCAAGCGACCACTAAATAAACAGTCGACTATTTGTGACATTGTGTTTGAATTATATATGCTTAATAATGCAATATTACCCACTCCATACAGAAGTTCTCAATTTGTTTAAGCCTGATTTCAAGAACAATTAAACGCACGTAATTGGTAAGAACTGATGGTCAGATTGGGGAAAACGATCATCAAAGATTCGAATTTGATTAATTGTAGACAACATAAATCGCTCGACATGGTCATAACGAGTGCGGTACCACATAGTGGTCACGCATTGGTCAAGGCGAACAGCTCAGGCGGAGTCAACGCCGGTGTTGGCCACTTCACAGGCGGTTTGCAAAAAGAACTTAATGCGAGGTGGTCCAGCCGTTACACACTGTCTATGCCGGCCTACCCATGCAATGAGCCCGCAAACTTCCTTTGGGGAGCCTCACCTCCACCAGCCGTGCACGGGGCCCCGGCGTGTTCCCGCACAGGTCGCATTCCCCGGGTGCAAAACCACCGACCTGCCGAAACCACATAAACAATCGGCTCGCGCTCATCGATCGGCTGTTGTGGGGTCGAAAATAAACAGGTAAATCAACACGCTTAAGCACCCTCGAGCGGACGCCGGCCGGCCACGTGAGTGTTTACGGTTGGCGCTCAGTGCGGGCGGACTGGACTCTGGTGCACGAAAGTAGATGGTCGACCCTCGAGGCTCCGGCCCTCGCCTTTCGGACGCCGCCGTATCACGCCGTCGGCTGCTGGGGCTCATAGCTGCATCCGAGCGGCGTCGACAGTCCTGCTCCGACAGCGCATGTTTTTACGCAGGAAAATGTGGCTTTTGAACGGGACGTGCACTCGACATGCCGCATGCCGGCACGTGCGACATAATAGGGCGTTTGCCGACGTCCGAACCTGGACGATGCCTTGGCGTTTGGGGCCGTCAGCGACGCGCGTATCCTCCGGTGTTGATGCGGTGCGCGTGTACTCGCAGCTACGGGAGTGCGGACCGGTTACGCCGGCGAGCGCAGAAAATGCGGATTGGGATCCGGATATATGGACGTATGTTAGTGTGAGCGATACGCTTATGAAGTCACCAGGATTCACTACTTTGGGTATACATGTTTTGTATTTGCATTTAATTGTTATCATGTACGGGAAAGTGTCCCCTCCCAGTAACGTATCAGTACAATGTACCAGATTGTAGCTGACGTCTTTACTTGCACCGTGTGTCAGAATATTCCGTGTCACAGTTTTCGTGTTTCTTGCAGCGATATTCCACGTATAAAGTCACTGTACCCGTTGTCACGTCCCTACTGATTACAACTAGGAATAGTCGCTTGATTGATACTTCTCCAACCACTGAGCCACCGCGCTCAATGCAACGGGAACAAGAACAACAGCCGAGGATCGATATCCAGACCTTGAGATAAACAGACGAGGACAGCAACAACAAACCATTGTTGCATTGTTTAGTCTCCAGATGGCGATACGCGTCCCACTGAAACAACGATGGCCTTTTAACTTTCCGACCATACGGGTATATACGGTTAACCGTATTGATAACACGTGCCTTGTGATAAGATTGTCCTTTAATAGAGCTACATGAAGTCACACGAGGTGTGTCATTATCCGTAGATACAACCGTCACGTCACGACACGACACAACACAATAACTGGAAACAAACAATGCAATATCTCGCGACTGTCTGAAACTAGGATATCCTTGATGCGTTTGCGAGATAACGTCTAAATGACATATTGCCCAAACGTTACACACGCTACATGCAATATGTGTAGCGGCTCTTACACTGGTGAGTTAGGGACCGGCCAGTGTTTCACTTCCCGGTGTATAAACTCCGGAAGTGCAGTTTATTTTGGACGAATTGGATCCCATTTTGACATAAAACAGGAATGTGGCCACATTTTGCTAATTTACAACATGTGTGCAGTACAATGATAACAGTTTCTAATGATATCGTCGGTGATGAGTAACTTTATGCTCCGTCATGCGCGAATATTTGACCTAGTTGTTATGTATAAGCCATGCAGTGGGGACAATATTATATATTTGACGGGTGTGTCCTTTTTCATTTTCGAAAAGAATACTCGTGTTTATTTTCTGAAACTATGGCATTTGTTTTATTTCCCAACCTTCGTATAGGCACATTTGATTAACTTGCATACTTCACTTACTGTGCTGACGAAATAAACCTTTCAGTTCCTGAGTTATTAAGAACAGAGCCAACGTTTGCTAATTATGCTTACTAAATAGCACGACTGTTCACAAATAGGACGCACATTTTACGGACGAGAAGCCGGACGTTTCACACGGATTTGTTAGCGAGTTGACGGAGACGTTTATTCTAGTGCCGAGTGATAAGGAAATGTGTCTGCAGTTTCTCAAGAGGTGTACGTGTGATAGTTGTGCCTATCCTGTCACGTTATATCCATATCGACGTAAATGTTTTGCCACCTAAATGGCTATCACGCCGTAGCGGTGCTAAGTAGCATAAATAGTCCCATGAATGTGCGTTCTACAAGCGCCGTGGAATGTTTCACATAAATGGGTCAACTGTTGAATACAGATTCGTTCTCTCACGACTGTTGACTATTTGAAAGTTCCTATATGCGGATTACAGTTTCGTCATTCCGAGACTGTATGACTTAAACACATTATACATGGATGACTTTTCGTACTTTATATAGACGAACGTGATCCATCTCCTTTGTGAAAACCGATCTGCTGCAACAGTATTCCAACTCTATCTCTCTACCCCCTTCCATCAATCTCTCCCTCTCCCCATCTCTCCATCTCTCCCTCTCTTCCCTCTCACCCTCTCACCCTCTCACCCTCTCCTCTCCCCTCTCACCCTCTCACCCTCTCCCTCTCTCCCTCTCTCCCTCTCTCCCTCTCTCCCTCTCTCCCTCTCCCCCTCTCCCCCTCTCCCTCTCTCCCTCTCTCCCTCTCCCTCAACAGGAGGGATGTCTGTGTAGTCCAAGAGATCCTGTTGTGGCTACAAGAGGCCACACGGAGCCACGCGCGTGTCTTTCGCGGCGGTGACAAACAGATGGCAATCAACGCTGGCTGTTACAGTCGGCTTTCAATACTTATATAAGCGAACGGCGTCGGACTCACAGGGCGAGAACGGGCTGAACAACCCAATCTGCGAGCACGGATGACTCGCCGGCGACGCGGTCACGATATACACCGGGTAGACTCTTTGTTGACGGGACTCCGTGCTTGACCGCGCGTCACGGTCCAGTGACTTGGCAGAATGCGAACACAAGGATGCCGGAGCGTTTCTTTTGTTTCCGCTCCTATCCCGTTTCTTCGCAGTCACCGATGAGTGACGGAAATATCTCGTCTACAGTCGACGATACAGCTCGAATTTCTGATCGATATCTGTATCTGCCTGCGCCCGTGCTTTGCAGCCATCGGGGAGGTTTTCCCGTCCCGGAGTCGGTAGGCAACCAGAGATGCTTCAGCGGTATTCAAGCGTCTGCGGCTAATCCAATTGCACCACTAAATCTACTCTCCAACGCACACCGCCACTTGACCTTATAATCGGCTTAGTCGGTATAATTCCGCCGTGTGATTCGGTCCACTGACCTCGTTTCCTCTAATTGCGGGTTTAGTCGAAAGTTAAATGTTTCGAGTCATGTATGTACGCGTCACGTAGCGTCACGTCACCAGCGTTGCTTTGCACTCGCCGTCTGCACTCGGGTGGCCGGGTCGCGGTCGCCGTCCGCTGCAGGCGGCCAGAAGCCTTCCGTGTGAACCTCACGCTAAACTACACCGAGGTAGCGTGTCGATCGCAGTGTTGACGCTGTGTAGCATTGACGCCGGCGAGAGATCTGGTGGATATGGACGGCGAGATAGCGGCCGGGTCTGTGGCCTCGGGTGGCGACCGGCTCGACTCGAGTACACCGCCTCCGTCGACATGACTCTCTCCACGCGGTCGACACGCGTGGCTGCACACACAGTCGACACGCGTGGCTGCACACGCATACAAACAGCTTCACGACCAAGGCTGTCGAAAACTAGCACGAACCGCACTCTGTGCGAGCGCCTTAGAGGGATGGGGAGGAGTGTGGGACGAGAGGATGGAGCCCGGAGAGTGGAGAGTGGAGAGTGGAGAGTGGAGAGTGGAGAGTGGAGAGTGGAGAGTGGAGAGTGGAGAGTGGAGAGTGGAGAGTGGAGAGTGGGGAGTGGGAGTGGGAGAGTGGAGAGTGGAGAGTGGAGAGTGGAGAGTGGAGAGTGGAGAGTGGAGAGTGGAGAGTGGAGAGTGGAGAGTGGAGAGTGGAGAGTGGAGAGTGGAGAGTGGAGAGTGGAGAGAGTTGGCGGAGACAGCAATGCAAGAACAGTGGTGGGGAAAAGACAAACAGTAACGGGCCAATCCCGACTCAAGTCCACAGAAGACAGACTGAGAACACACTAGGAAAACAACAGCCCCACACTTCCTCCATCGCTTCCTCGCTCCTTCGCTCCCTCCCTCCAACCTACCAACCCGTCACCCTTCCTCACGCACTCACGCACTCACGCACTCACCCACTCACGCACTCACACATTCACGCACTCACACATTCACGCACTCACACACTCACCAATGCATGTTTTTGTTTTCCGGAAAGATTATTCGACCATTTCTCCAGACAATTAGTAATAAGCTTCGAGATAGAAATAAAATCTCAACTAATTTATATTGCGAACAAATAGGACCAAATAAATTTAACTGCGTGAACAGCGAATGGTGACAGTGATCGTACGTAATGTATTGTTTCCAGTAAATGACAATCATTGACGCCACAATCAACCCAGAACAAGCCCGTCGACAGTCTAGGTAATATTGTCGTCGGTGCAGCTGTTACGAGACCGTTTTTCATCGCTCAATAGTCGTTGATCTCTGTAGTCTCTCCAGCCACAAATGACGTCATCACTTCGACCGCAACGCTTACAAATCACCACAACCTTTAAGCTTCACCTCTGCTAACCTACACGCCAACGGCCACCAATACTATCGCTCAGATGCACAATACGCACTCGGTTCGTTTGTGAACGCCATCGTAAGTGTTTTAAAGGTGAGAATGTCTCCGCCGCGAACTCGAAAGTCGGTTAATAACGCAGCATGAACAACGGGAAAAAAGCACGAGGAATGTCCGTAGCTACGGATGACGTATCTAGCGGATCGTCCCGTCACTGTGCGGGTCAAGTGTTTCGAAGAAACGAAACAAACAGTTGGAAAAGACGCTGACACAGTGCAGGGTGTTCCCTGTGAAAGATTAATGTGAAGTCTACCATCAACATTGCGATAGAACATCACACAAGACCCACACACAATCCGAGTGTTGTAAAGTGACCTGAACCAGGTCAGGTGATTCTTCTCTACCGCCGCAACAGGTGCGGCATTTGTAGGACGTTAGGTTAGAGGGAATATGGAATTCAATAACTTTCTGTTTGCTTGATGTCCTATATAATAGTCAACGCTAGTCATGTTTATATAATAAGTAGAGTTGTATGTTGAGTAAGATCACACGGAGTGGTGCGGGTTGAACTTAATACAAGACACCTCCACATATACCCGTGGCTAGTTGTACAGAGAATGCGCATATCCCACCCCGCTGATGTAATAGTTCCACTTGACGACGCAAATCAGAGGTCACGGAAACAAATGAACATGGAAAGACGTGGTGGACTTCGACGGAAGCTACACGTATAAACCTGCAAAGTTAGCACTGATTTTGACAAGTAAAATAGGGACATTACAGCTGCAAGAGGAAGGAGAACGTGAAGACGGAGACTCACCGTGTTCGCTGTCCCGGCCTCCGAAGGCGTTGATGGATCGTCCGAGGATCTGCACATGTTTGTTGGAGCAGCGACTGTACAACTTGTACACTCGCACTATCTTCGGTCCGCGGCGGTTCGGGTGACTCGTCTCCCGGTCCACGTGCTCCTTGAACGCGGCCGTCGACGCGTTGATCTGGACACGACAACAACACGGCATGATGACGACGACAACACGACATGATAACGACGACAACACGGCATGATAACGACGACAACACGGCATGGTGACGATGACAACATGACATGATGACGATGACAACACGGCATGGTGACGATGACAACATGACATGATGACGATGACAACACGACATGATAACGACGACAACACGGCATGGTGACGATGACAACATGACATGATGACGATGACAACACGGCATGGTGACGATGACAACATGACATGATGACGATGACAACACGACATGATAACGACGACAACACGGCATGGTGACGATGACGACACGGAATGATGACGATAGTACGATGATGATAATGACTAAACAACAACACAAGAATTACGGTGACAACACTGACGCCAACTACGTGGTGATATAATGATGACGGCAACAGCAACGCGACAACAACGCTTACGACGACGAGGACGATGATAACGTGTAAAAATTTAGTTGTACAACAACTCAGACACAAATTGGATTCTTAAGGCAGATAATAACAGCGGCATATCACGTTGACGTCATCAACAGGAAACCGCGGAGGGGAACGCGTATAAAAAATAAAGTCAAGTAGGTTTATAAATAGATTCATCGTCTTCGTTATCTTTACGTGGAAGGATACAGATCTCTTTAAAAGGTAGTCAAATAAAAGTATACACAAACATCCAACAGAAATGGGTCAGTGCTGGATTTATGCCGGGGCCCAGTTGGTCAATACGAATTCCATGGACTTGTCCGGTGACGTCATCATTCTCCCATTTATTCGCCATCTTGTTTACGACTTTCCAATCGCTTTAAATCTATCCATATGTTTAACGTATGCGTCCTAATAGTGTTACTTTCTCGCCAGCGTTGTTACCGGTTCACGGAGCCGACAAATCAGACAAGAACCCGACGCAGTGTGCCTAAATCTATTCTCTTTCGCCGGCGGGTTGCCCCGGAGGTAAGAGAAATCACAGGTAGACGGGCGACGCAGACACCCTTTTCGAAGTCTTAACCCCGTGGCCCGCCGATCACCTTGCGCCCCGAGGAATTCCAGTTATGCGTCGTATTGTGTCGTGTGCATGGCCCGACCGCTGGGCTTACACGGGCCGATTTATCACAGCCGACTGCTTCGCTTCGCTGCCGACCGGGAGGTGAGTATCGCGTAACCCCGTCTCGTGGCTTACCACGTACCACGAGTCTCGCCTAACCGACTCTCGTCGCTCGGTTGCGGGAGTTTGCCGAGAAAATACTCTGATGATAATTACGTAATGTCATTGCTCGAAGCCGTCAGATGTCATCACTGTTTTTGGATTAATTCGCAGGTTTACGCGTTTAGTAATTGTAGTAATGTATAAATGAGAAGTAAAAATGAAAACATATATGAGATAATAACTAACGATGGCATATTTTCATGTATGTGTGTTTTGTGTGTGACATGTTTCAGTAAAAGTTTAATTTTGAATAGTTTCTATAGTGTATTATTACCTGATGAAAAGTAATTTGTAATATCAAAAACTGCCTCAGTGCCAATCATCGTCTCTACCCTATTCTGCGGGATAAGGCCGCTATGATGGTCACAAGGCCGCTATGAGGGGCTTCAGAATGGCAGCCACCTCCCGGCGTCCGGGTAACCGAGGCTACGTGGTGTGTACTGTACTGTAAAGACGGTGTCTTTACAGTACACACGTGCACGTAACGAACTGCACGCGGCGAACAACACAATCGAATGCCGTCGTTGGGTCAACATCTCAACGGACCAGCCGTCGACCACAACTTGCACTGCACACAGACGTCTGCCGGCGTTATCGTCAACGTACTTCTGTTGCCAGGAGCGAAGACGAAGTCCATGCACGAGGCGAACGAACTGATACGGAGGTGGCGCACGGTTGACTGAAGATATATCGCAGTTTTTAAATTCTGATGTCGCGTGGCGCACTGGATGATTGCAGTATATAAATACCGATAAATAGTTCGTTTGTTAGATCTTCAGTCTACGGTCTGTTTTTGCTGAGATGGTTCTCCAGACTGGGCATTTTAAGTACAAATGACAGTTGGTTTGATTTCGTCTACTTTTATATGGGAGGCGCCGTTTAGAATCGTATGTAATTGCCATGATTTAAATAACGACGAATTCTGTCTTAAGCAATCAGGTGCAGTACTAATTGGTTATTAGTTGATCGGGTTCATTATGTAAAGCTGTCTGGATATTGTGTATAACATTAACAACGTTATCTGTATGACGTCAGTGGTTTGGATTGAACCAATTAACACTCGCGTGACGTAGAGTGAGCTATATGAAATACGGACCAACGGATCTGTCCTAGAAAAAAACCCAGACCAACGGAACTTTTTCCTAAGAACAGTTTAAAGAGACCGGGGAAGTTATTATTAATATCATTAATGAAATAATGAATATCGTATTATACAACAATTACTTGCAGTTAGCCTCGTGTTAATGCGAAGCCTTGTAGGTTTGCTTGACGTTCACGATAACCATATACCGGGTCAAGCGGGCAGTCAAATTAACACCTCGACTAATGGAGATTACTTAAAGTGTAAACTTGTTTATTAACCCAGTGACCAATACGGGCTAACTTGCACCTCGTGATTGTATGTTATCAACAGCGACACAAAACAGTTATCTGGAACAGGACAATGCAGCTAGCCACGCTCTAAATGCAACGAGTATCATAAATGGATTTCACCGTCACTACAAAGGTACTGTTTGTTTACGGAATTTCGCTGGACTGACCCGGATTTGAAGCCAGACGTACGCGGATGAAACTTATGTTAAAACAAGGTTCCAATGATTGATCATTTAATCGGAACCGCGGAGACAACACGAGCTAATTATGGTAAGTGTCTACCAAGGCACTCGACGTCTTTCAACGAGGCTTACAGCAGCGATGCGGAAACAGAATGAGATTAATTTTGACTTTCGCGCTTCGTTAATATTCACAATATACGTACAACAGGCGCCTTTCGGGAGGAGGTCACAGCGGTCATTTTAACGTGCTTATTTTAATGCTGCCTCGGTTGACCGGCAATGAGAAAATGAACGTGTCGTTACGCGTGACAACTCGTTGTTTACACAATGTCGTTCGGTCGACTGGCTGGCCGGGCAAGTGTATGCAGTGACGCCGCGAGTTTGTTGGGGGGAACGGGTATGTCGCGTGCCTGGGTGCCACTACCTGTAAGACTTTGTGTCTCCTCACACACAATGACAAGTAATATGCGCGCGTGCTTGCTCCGTCAGCCATTGCTCGACAAACCACAGGGTGACAAATCATTGCTATGACCGCGAACACTTTTTACCGTCTTAAGCTAGCTGTATATTCGCGTTGTTGATAGACGATCGACGAACAGGCATGGGTGACGGTGAATGCGGATTTAAGTTGACTAAAGCCGATGCATTACACAAAATAGGGCCAGTCACGGTACTGGCCTGGTGCTATAGTAACTTTTAAATGATTATAACAAAATGCCACCAATGCCAGATAATTTACGCCAACTTATGCAGTTGTTTTATGATTGGTGTCCGTGGTTTCGGCATCCGCTTCCGGTTGTGTGTGTATGTAAGACGCATGCGTGTATAACCAGCCAATCGTCAATCTAGTTGTGCGGATGGATACGTTCTTCGAATAGCCGAAGCGGCAACATTGCTGTTGGTAGGTAAAGGAAAACACCGGCGTCTTGCGCAGAACCAAGTTGACGGAGTATGCGTGACATTTGTTGTAAAAACAGGAATGGGTATCGGAAAACGAAACGTGACTTACCAGGTGGATGCAGAATTGCGATAGAACGAGGATAACAAGGGCGGACCTGGAGGAAAGATAAACACAGTAATTAATTATCAATCAGCAATGTTTCGATACATCAGGTATTCAATATGTTAGTCGTTATTGCATACGTAGTCACACCGAGGATGTGTGTTTCGAATTGTTTAATATAAATATTAAATGAGTATATACAAAATTCATCTAACATATTAAATAATATTATTATTATTATTATTATTATTATTATTATTATTATTATTATTATTATTATTATTATTATTATAATAATAATAATAATAATAATAATAATAATAATAATAATAACAATAATAATAATAATAATAATAATAATAATAATAATAATTATTATTTTTATTATTATTATTATTATTATTATTATTATTATTATTATTATTATTATTATTATTATTATTATTATTATTATTATTATTATTATTATTATGTAAAGGAACGGAAGTTACAACGTCGCTATACAAACAGTAAAGGTTCTTCGTTGCTGACACTCTGCAAACAATCTTGCAATTTGTTATTGTACAAAATCGTAACTGAAAATATAATCGTAGCATGGCACGCGCTCGCATTGTACAAAAGCGCCGTAGATCATCCCCATTTAGGGTCGGAAAATCCCGAGAGGAGGTACCGTAGACATTTAATTTGTCGACTTTGACGGCGGGAGTTAATTAATGTGTTATCCCACAACGTCGGTACTGACCTCGACAATACGGCCTGTCCACTACTGTGAAATACTGGACATTAATCACGTCGTGTTATTGTCACTGTAATCGCCCGGGAATGCGGCAACAAATTTGACGAAGCCGGGCGGAGTTGGGTGTGGGGGCGGAGTGTGGGCGGGGTGGGGTGGGGTGGGGGAGGGTGACAACAGCTGTGTAGATACCCCGTGCAATTGGGGTTATCTGTCAAAACGCAGACGGCTACGATCTCACCAAGTTTGCGTTCCGTTGTCGTTTTTTCTTCAGCCCAAACAAAGTAGCAAATAAACACGAACTGAAGAAGGTGTTTGGTAAATATAACACACGATACTATTCTTAGGTTATTGCGTGTTATGCGAGTCTGGAAATATAAGCTGCTGATATTTGCCGATTAGGAAATATTCCCAATATCGATCCTTCTTTTGTTGTGTAGCAAGGCTGGGAATATCAGTTGCAATAGCACTGAGTGACAATGTGCATATGTATGCGCTTGTGACATCTTCGTAGAGTTCATTTCAGCAGACGCTACGTATTACACGAAGTGAACTCTACAACATTCCAAGAGGTTTCTTACTGACTCGAAAAGCTGTAGATCGTACGTATGGAAACTAGGTCATGCTAGCCCTTCGGTGGTCCCTTTCAGGACCATTTGATGGTCCTATGGACTATATTAGGTTCGTTTGACTCAGATGCATGCAGCAGGCAATATATGTTTGGTAAAGTGGACATAACTCGACAGTGACTGGCTGATAAGTAAATATGTCCACTGAAAACGTTAATAACTATAAACAACTGCTGTAACTCTATTTGGTTAAAATATATTTACAAAATTTAGATCAGAGAACAATTATTATAAGACACGAGTCAATGCCCAGCGAGGTCAGTAGACTTCGGCACCTGGGAGAAGATGCAGGTACAATGCGTCCACGTTAGCGTATAATTATTAATGCACCATTTTAAAACGTCGACGTTTTCATCCGGCGCAGGGCTGTGACGCGTAACGGAGTTATGTCGTCACTCTATAAACAGACATGCCGACTCGGTGCCGTTTAAAGAAGTCAACACATAGACTGGTTTAAACCAGCCGCTCTCGCGCAATAACAGTGTTTTTACGCGAGTCAATTGCGGAAATAAAACGGCCCGACTGTGCACGTAAAACCAGGCGGTGTATTTCTTGCATCGCGCAATTCAACAACAGAACCGTCGCTGTGCGGGTCCCGTGTAGCGGAAACACAACCGTAGACGGCATGTCAACGCGACAAAAAGCGGCTCCACCCGTTCTATGGTATGCGTCTTAGTACATGTACATTTTCGAGCCGTAACACCCAACTTAGAGCAAGTAGTTCGACCCTGTATTATGTATAGATGTAATTATATAACTTTTGTTGTTGTTCTCGTTGTGTTGTGTTGTGTTGCGGTGATGAGGCAATATCCCGACAGAAGGCGATACATTACGTGGTCTGTAATTACGACAACGTTGTTTGTCACGATGCGAAATTCCTACACCACAGAAAAAAAATGTGGCAAAATTCGACTGAATAGTCGCTATGCCAGAAGCGGTATTGTTTTTTTTTAGATGGCTTTAGAGCCTGGTGGGCGCTACAACTGCTGCCGACCGTTGACGTCAAAGAGAAGGCGGCTTTGTCGAAGGCGTCGTGGCCACTCCCACGGCTAAAGAACGTGAGAGATTCTCGTGAAAGTGAGAACTTTGCGAAGCCGATGGATTGCACGGTGAATGGAGTACACGGGAGTGTAAGGCCCATCCTCGGTGGGTGAAGGACTCGAAGTTCCGATGATACGTGTATGAGGATGTACGCACAAAATACGCACGGATACGCGAGTGAAGGCACGCAAGATGAACGAACGAACGAACGAACGAACGAACGAACGAACGAACGAACGAACGAACGAACGAACGAACGAACGAACGAACGAACGAACGAACGAACGAACGAACGAACGAACGAACGAGACGAACGAGACGAGGACGAACGAACGAACGAACGAACGAACGAACGAACGAACGAACGAACGAACGAACGAACGAACGAACGAACGAACGAACGAACGAACGAACGAACGAAAACGAACGAACGAACGAACGAACGAACGAACGAACGAACGAACGAACGAACGAACGAACGAACGAACGAACGAACGAACGAACGAACGAACGAACGAACGAACGAACGAACGAACGAACGAACGAACGAACGAACGAACGAACGAACGAACGAACGAAGGAACGAACGAACGAACGAACGAACGAACGAACGAACGAACGAACGAACGAACGAACGAACGAACGAACGAACGAACGAACGAACGAACGAACGAACGAACGAACGAACGAACGAACGAACGAACGAACGAACGAACGAACGAACGAACGAACGAACGAACGAACGAACGAACAACGAACGAACGAACGAACGAACGAACGAACGAACGAACGAACGAACGAACGAACGAACGAACGAACGAACGAACGAACGAACGAACGACGAACGAACGAACGAACGAACGAACGAACGAACGAGACGAACGAACGAACGAACGAACGAACGAACGAACGAACGAACGAACGAACGAACGAACGAACGAACGGAACGAACGAACGAACGACGAACGAAAACGAACGAACGAACGAACGAACGAACGAACGAACGAACGAACGAACGAACGAAAGAACGAACGAACGAACGAACGAACGAACGAACGAACGAACGAACGAACGAACGAACGAACGAACGAACGAACGAACGAACGAACGAACGAACGAACGAACGAACGAACGAACGAACGAACGAACGAACGAACGAACGAACGAACGAACGAACGAACGAACGAACGAACGAACGAACGAACGGAACGAACAACGAGACGAACGAACGAACGAACGAAAACGAACGAACGAACGAAACGAACGAACGAACGAACGAACGAACGAACGAACGAAAGAACGAACGAACGAACGAAGGGCGAACGAACAGAACAACGAACGAACGAACGAACGAACGAACGAACGAACGAACGAACGGACAACGAACGAACGAACGAACGAACAACGAACGAACGAACGAACGAACGAACGAACGAACGAACGAACGAACGAACGAACGAACGAACGAACGAACGAACGAACGAACGAACGAACGAACGAACGAACGAACGAACGCACGAACGAACGAACGAACGAACGAACGAACGAACGAACGAACGAACGAACGAACGAACGAACGAACGACGAACGAACGAACGAACGAACGAACGAACGAACGAACGAACGAACACGAACGAACGAACGAACGAACGAACGACACGAAACGAACGAACGAACGACGCAACGCGACACGCAGCACGACACAACGACGAACGCACGCACGCACGCACGCACCGCCGCACGCACGCACGCACGCACGCACGCAAGCACGAACGCACGCACGCACGAACGTACGAACGAATGAACGCACGAAACTAACGTAAGTACACGCACGGACACACCCAGGCATGGCACCACACACACACGCACGCACACACGCACACACTCACACACGCACACACGCACGCATGCACACAAACAAACACAAAATGTACATATGATTGTATACATATCATGCACCTAAATACCGTAAAATGGGTCACCGTGGATAATTGATTTTGTTCACACCCGTTTCACAGACGTGTTACTGCATACTATAATATAAATTCATTACTGTTACATGGATATTAAACAAACACTAAACGATTGCGGTGAAATAACAGTAAAGTAATGAAGTAACCCCGTCTACGGCTAAGGCATGTGAGCAATTTTAAGCCCAATTGACACGGCTAAAGCGGAACAAAATTAAATCTCTAGTAATCGTCCGAAAGCAATGCAGACGCCCCCGACAGTCGTATGTCATTGATGTGTGGCTAGACTGTTTATCCAGCTACATGGCTAACACAATCGCACTTGGTGGAAGAAAAATATTTCATTTAGCAAACTTTACCTGGGAATAAGCCGATCTAAATATGATGAATTTGTAAACAAATGCAACAATTTGTTAATAATTGCAGCCAGGATTAAAAAATACCTTTGAGGAAAATATTTATTTTTATTTGACGGAAAACAAATTAATAATGTGTTTTCTATTGGGAACTTCCCAAAAAAATTCTTAGATTTTTACAAACTATTCGCCACGGTCTTAATTCAAATAGACGATTGTTTATTTGGTTTAAATTTTAATTGGAAACCAAAAGAAACCACTCGACCCACGACCACGACCACGACCACGACCACGACCACGACCACGACCACGACCACGACCACGACCACGACCACGACCACGACCACGACCACGACCACGACCACGACCACGACCACGACCACGACCACGACCACGACCACGACCACGACCACGACCACGACCACGACCACGACCACGACCACGACCACGACCACGACCACAGCCGACACGTAAAACCACACACGAAAACAACTGAACGTGTATAACTACTGCACCGGTGAGGCACGCACCCACAGACACTCTGATTTCACCACCGGTGAAAGTATTCTAAGTACTCGGCGAAATTCCCCCAGGCAATAGTGAGGGTAAATGTAGCCGTAGACACGGGACGCGAGAGGCGGGTGTTTTTGTGTGGTTGTTTGCTACAAACGGCTGTTTCGTCCAGGCACTTTTGGCGGTCAATTCAACGCCGATTTTATGCCCATCAACCCTGGCACTGGGGGCGGCGTTTTACCGCAAACTGGCGTAGAGTCAGCACAGCGCTATTGTCGTACGGCGACAACGGACCAGAGACAGAAGGAGTTGATATGTGGACACGTGAACAGTGTGTCACAACGCCATGATGTCCGTCCCACATGTTTGCGATGTGTAAACACATATTATTACGTTACGAGAACCACGCTGAGGGCCGAGGTCAATAATAAATGAATTAATATTTCGATGGCTGTTGAGGTGGCTATATTTGGAGCAGAGTAATGATTTTGGCCTACAAATGAACGGCACGTTCCATTGTGCACTGATATCCCTGCGTATATATATATATATATATATATATATATATATATATATATATATATATATATATATATATATATATTAGCACCAAACATTAAATGGGTTTTATACAAACACGAAGCTAAACATTTCTAAACCGACAAGCCTTCACCAAAGATATAACCGACAGACCATGTTATAGTCCGTAAATACGACCACGTCCCTCTTCGCCACCATCTGTTTTAAAATATTAGATATGGGATCCCTGTCTCGTCCCAAAGTCACTGGAGTGATGTCTATGCTATGCTATGCTATGCTATGCTATGCTATGCTATGCTATGCTATGCTATGCTATGCTATGCTATGCTATGCTATGCTATGCTATGCTATGCTATGCTATGCGATGCATGCGATGCGATGCGATGCGATGCGATGCGATGCGATGCGATGCGATGCATGCGATGCGATGCGATGCGATGCGATGCGATGCATGCCATGCGATGCGATGCCATGCGATGCATGCATGCATGCATGCATACCATACCATACCATACCATACCATACCATATCATACCATACCATTCTACCAGAGACGGCGACAATTGTGTGAGTATTGCATGAGACACCGTGAGAGGAGGGGATGATGACACCGTGAGAGGAGGGGATGATGACACCGTGAGAGGAGGGGATGATGACACCGTGAGAGGAGGGGATGATGACACCGTGAGAGGAGGGGATGATGACAGCGTGAGAGGAGGGGATGATGACACCGTGAGAGGAGGGGATGATGACACCGTGAGAGGAGGGGATGATGACACCGTGAGAGGAGGGGATGATGACACCGTGAGAGGAGGGGATGATGACACCGTGAGAGGAGGGGATGATGACACCGTGAGAGGAGGGGATGATGACACCGTGAGAGGAGGGGATGATGACACCGTGAGAGGAGGGGATGATGACAGCGTGAGAGGAGGGGATGATGACAGCGTGAGAGGAGGGGATGATGACACCGTGAGAGGAGGGGATGATGACACCGTGAGAGGAGGGGATGATGACACCGTGAGACGGAGATGGTGGAGACGACGTTGTAAGAACAGAAACGTAACCAGGGACCAGGAACATCCTCCAAGACTCGCCTCACGCAGACAGGAACTTCGGAACAAGACAGGAACAAGACCATCGGGTCAAACATCAACACGACATCAACTGCTACAGCGATCACGATCGTGACGAGCGGTCAACTTACAGGATACAAGCCGGACTGTGCGGGAGTGACCATACGCCATATCCCATCCGCGTCCAAAGCCGCCTCGACCGGCCGGCGGCCCACCGACCCACCAGGGCCGCGCTGTCCTCGCGTCCGCGTGACTGGTCAGTCGTCGTCGGTCCTGGAGCCGAGTGACCGGCGTGTAGTGACCGGTGTGTAGTGACCGGCGTGTAGTGACCGGCGTGTAGTGACCGGTGATAGCACGCACTACCACCCGCAGTGACGGGGCCAAGAGGGCCCGTTGCTGACCATTTTCGTCGGTTTGTCTCGCGGACGGTGGCTCCACAAATACGTCTCACAGTGGCACGAAAGATCACACGTGCGTGTCCACAACACGGAGTTGTCGCATGAAGGGTTCAGGACGCTCCCGCGTCGTTCCGATGTCGTTGCCCGAAGTCCCGGTTGTGTGTAGAACTCGTGTTTAACTCTCCCGAATCAGTCGCAGGGTTGACGCCGACGGGGGCTACGGCCACTTCCCGGTACAGAGGCTCACGGATCCGACGTCCGAGTGACTAGAACAACGACGAGGAAACGCGAGCGAACATCCGCAGCAGCGCGACAGTGCCACGGGTGATGGCTTCGGGTGGTTATTGCAGACCGTGAGGCAATGTGTTTGCGCCAAAACTCGCATGCGTTGGTGACGTGCAGAGAACTTTCACTGTCGCTATGCGGACTTTCATAGCAATGAGAACAAGTGCAGGCGGCGCATACTTGGCCGCGGGAAGTCATCAGCGGCGACTCTACATCGTACCACTGCAAGCAAACGACGACTCTTTCGCAGCACTGTGACGCACCCCTCTCTACCGCATCACTTCCGGTTGCACGAGTTGGGGGCAAAATCGACTACTCCTTGCCGTCGCTACAGCAATGCGATCCTTAACTTGAGCCAGCGCAACACCGTCGAGTGAGCGAATCTCACAAGCGCAACGCTGAACGTCAACTGCGATTGACTACGTCCTCGCAGTGATAACTCTCTCTGGGCGAGCCGGGAGTCACCGCAGCCGTCCCAGCCGTCAGCCAATCACACGACGCCGGCCAAAACGCGCAACACGCCTCCCCGTTCGACCAACGACGCGTAGCTTAGCTGCACTGCTCGGCGGGGTCAACACATGAAGGTTGACGTATGCGACAAGCCGGAGACAGTCGCCTGTCTACCAAGCGCGACACCTGTAAGAAACGCTCGGCGCTGTGGCAATCTGTACACTAATTATTGATAGGATTTATACGGTTCTCCGTCGGCGAACGTATTCGGCGGCATTCCTCGCGTCGTTGAAAGACGTGCTGTGCTGGGCCCGACGCGGCTCGCACGCACCGATGCCGCCGACGTGGTGGTTTTATGAAGATATAACTATAAACGTAATAGAGTTCCTTGGCACATGCACCGCGCAACTATTTGCAACGCCACGCACTGCTACCCACGGAGGGGACACATGTGGCGATTTGGTAATCATTTCGTCTTGTCCAGCGATCGCCACCAAATCGTATGAGTACCGAAATATAACTTACCACAGCAGTTTCAGTAATACAATTGCGTAAGTGTTCACTAAATGCCCGACCTGAACCTTGTTCGTTTAATACGAATTCCATTCCTAACTGATCAAGGTCAATCAATATACATGGCCAAAACCTGACGATTGTCCCACGCCATCACAGCTACAGGTAAAGACAGTCCGAGAGGCGTCAGCCACAGTTCTTGTTTTCGCTTTGTTAAAAACACTATATGACGGCAGACGGCAGACCCCACGTACCATTATAACAATCCTCCGCAAATTCCAGTATCTACAAATTACTTATACGCTAATTAACGCCAAAACCGGGTATTTCCGGTAACCATTTCACAAAGATGCTTATTGTCCAACACCAAGACGTGGTATTACTATGTATTTTAAGGCTGCCACCACATTCGTTTATGCTTCGTAAAACTCACCAAGTATTTAACTAATTCACCGTATGAAAACAGATATTTCCTGTAGAACAAAACAATTTTTTTACAATGCGGCATCCAGTTCTTAGCTCTTCGACTGCTTTGGGAAACATCCAGCCACGCTGCAATTATATCGCGAAAAGTATTCATTAATAGAGTTCCACAAACTGTTATCAGCGAGTTAACTGCATGGGACAAGTTGAATTTACTTTCACAAGGTCCGTGAAATAAATATAAACTGCGATTTTTTTTGCTACTCACTGCATTCCTAAAGGTAACAGGAAGTGCAAATATAGGCTGACACCTCTGGCTAGAGAATGGTCAAATGTTTATCGCTAGACTAGTCCTATGGTCACGCAACGTCAATGAAAAGAAAAAAACACCAATAGCGCCGTTACGTGCTATTTATTGTACATAAAACATGTTTCCTTTTATACCTCTTCTTTTATATGCGACCTATTTCTTATGATTGCTCTTTAATATGTATGTCAATATCACGTTTTCGTTTTAATTTTGTATGGAGGTACAAAACAATGTACATTTTATCGTGCGCTGTTCCACTAATTATGCTTTCCTAGTGGTGGGAACTTACTTTTTTCATTGATACAATTAATAGAAGTCCGCAAGTCTGTTCTGGCAACGGATAGTTGTTGAATCAATGCGTTGGACTCAGTCGGCCGATTTCCGAGAAAAAAAATTAATCGCCCGTGTAAACAGATCGTTAGGAGGATATCATTTAAATGTCCACAGAAAATTGTTTTTTGCCTTAGTTAATAACGTTGAAACGATGCTGCATAAGCAGACGTATTGAGCTAGATGCTCTTATACAGATACATTACTTGTTTCCCCATCGATATTTGCCAGAAGAAAAACACGATACAGCCAACGTGACTACTATCGCACTTGTTATTCACAGAGTCATGTCGCACATGTTATTCACATGTCATGTCGAACTCTGTTATTCACAGTCTTGACGAACTGTGTAGCGAAGACGCCTGGGCTCTGCTACCTCGACATAAGACTGATGTATCTCGACTGGCTACGACTGATTACTTAGAAATGCAGTGTTTATCAAAGGCATTTTCACACGTGTTCAGCACCCTGCTTATAATTGAAAGAAAGTGCCACAATCCGTTCTTTGTCAACGGACAATGCCACATGAAACCGTTAAAGGCGTTCTCTTGATAATTGCACGCTTGCGTAAAAACCGAATGTATGATACGTATTCAGCCATATTGATTGCTTTGCCCGATTTGATTTATATCAGGCGTCAGGTGTCAGCGATTGAACGTGTGCCTTCGGTAATGGGTGCTACCTGTGCCGGCACGGAGACGGGTTAAGAGCCGGAGAAACGAGATGTCGGAGGGGGGCAGGACTCCGTCGTTTAGTACCCTGTAATCATCTCCCCGCGCCGGCTTCTTGCCGTCATTTATCGATTCGCGCTACTTTGAACGTCACCACTAAAAAGCCACTGACATATATCAATGCTGGCTCGGCCTTCTCGTCGCAACATTCGGCCAGAATTTACTTGACATGAAACGCCGTCTATTTGACTTCATTGTACACCTGTTTTCAAAAGGGTGGAGCAGAATTTCGTCGCCATCTTGTTGTTGTTCACGCGGCTTTCACGCGTCGACTTTACGCACGGCCGTGGAATGTTAAGTCGCGCGGTTTCGTTCGTGGTTTTTCGGCAGCTGCGTGACGTTGCAAAATTGCGATTTTTTGCGTAATCCGTTGCGTAAAGCTTCTGATTTAATCACAGGGACTTAAAAAATACGTCCACGCCCTGTTTAAATATCCATATCTGTCGTTGTAAACGCAGCCAGAAAAATTCGCTTCAAAACTATATATATATATATATATATATATATATATATATATATATATATATATATATATATATATATATATATATATATATATATTTTTTAAAAATCAAACGTGTATATATATATATATATATATATATATATATATATAATATATATATATATATATATATATATATATATATATATATATATATAATATTAATTGTATTGTGTGTCTGTATGAATATACTATAACGTCACAAAGACCAACAAGTCAAGAATGGCGTCTACAACAGCTTTCTTTAAGACAACGTTTGGTCCAATCTAGCAAAAGGGTGTCACAAATGTGCCACGATATATGTCACGAGACGTGTCACATCTATCTCAAACATTATTAACACATTTATTACGCAATGCAATTTCTTACATTAAGACGACATTCCATCAATCAGAGTAATTACTAAAATGATGCGTATCTTCGTGGGAAATGCGAAAGGCATTTTGCGAATGCGGGCTATTCAAAATAATTCTCTCTAATGCATGTTGAAACTTGTTGCGTGCCTAGGCAACAACATAGACTGAACAATGACGACGTGTTTCTCAAATACCCTCTGGACTTTTGTTCTACATTCCAGAATGAGACATGCTGACTTGACAGGGGGCTTTTGTTCTACATTTCAGAATGAGACAACATGTTGACTTGACAGGGGGCTTTTGTTCTACATTTCAGAATGAGACAACATGCTGACTTGACAGGGGGCTTTTGTTCTACATTTCAGAATGAGACAACATGCTGACTTGACTGGGTACTTTTGTTCTACATTTCAGAATGAGACAACATGCTGACTTGACAGGGGGCTTTTGTTCTACATTTCAGAATGAGACAACATGCTGACTTGACTGGGTAGTTTTGTTGTACATTTCAGAATGAGACAACATGCTGACTTGACGGGGGCTTTTGTTCTACATTTCAGAATGAGACAACATGCTGACTTGACAGGGGGCTTTTGTTCTACATTCCAGAATGAGACAACATGCTGACTTGACAGGGGGCTTTTGTTCTACATTCCAGAATGAGACAACATGCTGACTTGACAGGGGGCTTTTGTTCTACATTCCAGAATGAGACAACATGCTGACTTGACAGGGGGCTTTTGTTCTACATTCCAGAATGAGACAACATGCTGACTTGACAGGGGGCTTTTGTTCTACATTCCAGAATGAGACAACATGCTGACTTGACAGGGGGCTTTTGTTCTACATTCCAGAATGAGACAACATGCTGACTTGACAGGGGGCTTTTGTTCTACATTCCAGAATGAGACAACATGCTGAATTGATAGGGGGCTTTTGTTCTACATTCCAGAATGAGACAACATGCTGACTTGATAGGGGGCTTTTGTTCTACATTCCAGAATGAGACAACATGCTGACTTGACAGGGGGCTTTTGTTCTACATTCCAGAATGAGACAACATGCTGACTTGACAGGGGGCTTTTGTTCTACATTCCAGAATGAGACAACACGCTGACTTGACAGGGGGCTTTTGTTCTACATTCCAGAATGAGACAACATGCTGACTTGACAGGGGGCTTTTGTTCTACATTCCAGAATGAGACAACACGCTGACTTGACAGGGGCTTTTGAAACAAAAATCCCACGTATTTCGGCTCAATCAAATCGTTGTTTCATTGCACGGGACAAAATGAGAACATGTGTTGGAGTAACGTCGGCGGTCGGTGAGCCGTGGCGTTGTCACAGACCGGGTCGAGACAAGGGAAAGGCGCTGTGAAACACGAACTAGAAAGTCGAGATCGGTGCCGTAATTATCCCGCTTTATCGCCCATCGCCCGCGGTCTGTGAAACTGATCCGTCGGCCACAGACGCGAAACGTCGGTGACTGCTCGTCCGAGACGGACTGACCGGCCGTGGCGAGATACCGGACACACACAACGGCGAAATGACGTCATCGGAGTCATCTCAGCGCAATGTGAGACGACGTCGACACGGATGAGTGGTTTCATTCCCTCTGGCTCTGGCTCTGGCTCTGGCTCTGGCTCTGGCTCTGGCTCTGGCTCTGGCTCTGGCTCTGTGGTCTGTGTCTGTGTCTGTGTCTGTGTCTGTGTCTGTGTCTGTGTCTGTGTCTGTGTCTGTGTCTGTGTCTGTGTCTGTGTCTGTGTCTGTGTCTGTGTCTGTGTCTGTGTCTGTGTCTGTGTCTGTGTCTGTGTCTGTGTCTGTGTCTGTGTCTCTCCCCACCTATCCCTATCTCCACCTATCCTTATCTCCCGCTATCACTCGCCCTCTCCCTCTGTCGCGCCTTCACACCGACATGTGGGTGCGTTCTCTATACGTACAGCCTCAGTAACATAGCGTTGGAAGTTAGATATAAATAACAATACGATTATAACGCGACAGATATTTCCGCTAGTTATTTGGCCAGTATACAACCGGACATTGCTCTACTGCCCGAGGGACCCGCGTGAGATCTCTCGGTTCGCGCCATCTATTGCGGGTTATTTTTCGGACCCTGGACATCCGCAAATCTTGGACCCCGCCACGACATACCGAGTTCGCACGAGTGGAAAACACACCACTAGAATGAACGACTTAATTGCACGATGTAATACGTGTCGACGCCACCAACGGTCCGCATTAGCCGCATTCTGGAGATCGTGCTAAGCGTGGCTAATTCTTATTGCGACCAACCTATGATAAATTAACCACACACTGTGCAAAATATATTCAATAACGCAAATGTGTCATGTATATAGCAGCTAGCTAGCTGTGTGTCACGTGACTCAGGTCTCGGTGAAACTCGGTGCACTTTCTTAGAAAATAAATCGTTATGAAAGTGACGTAATCGCGTGACAATTCGGTGTTCGTTTTGGAGGCCGGTTGTTTGCGAGCAGCTCGTGACAGCGGGGAACGCGTGTTTCTGTTTTATATCCTGGTCCAATGAATGATACCGTAATTACGTTTTTTCTTTACCTAACTAGCGGGAGTACCTGGGCGCGACGACATGCGTAAATTCTCAACGCACGTAAAATCCTTTGGAAGCGTTGCTAAGAAGATATAATTATTCGTATCTATCTGCACTCGTGGGAAAGCCTGAAAGTCCTCTTGGGAACGGACGGCAACGGGAAGCAACTGTTCCTCTGACATTTCGCCGATTTGATCGGTCTCAAAAGTGTTGTCTCAATGGGCCGCCGAATATGCTAATTACGATGAAAGCGGAACCAACAACAGAAATACAATACTTTCTCTGTGAACACATCTAAGGTAAATCATTATACAGTTATAGAGTGACATCCTTACGAGAGTTTAAAAGACGTTTTACAATTCACTCATCTACGCTGCAATTCCTACACGAATGCTATGACTCCACATATATCCACCAGTATCTACAGCCAGGCCCTCATTTCGGAAGCTGGGGCAAAGACGAGTAAACGAAATTGCGTGCGCTCAATTCGAAATTGCAGCAAGAGGTTTCTGACTAAGTTTCTCTCTCGGTGGAGAGTCCGAGGGTTTCTTCATCCATCGCAGTGTATGTTTGTGCCGTCGTCTGGCCTCGCGGTGAGCGGGCGCACATAGGCCCGCTCAAGCCACCGGAGTCGGTCCGTCTCGTCTCCGTGTCGCCCTGTAGACCGAACACGCAAGGCTGAACCATCTCCTGATTGGGATCTGTCCGCACTGGAGCGTGACATTCTGTGTAAACACGTCTATTATATCAACAACACGTCAGAACACGATGCTACTATGTGTGGGGTGCGTCACCCCGGGGTCAAACCCTTCGCTTGTTCGGCGCGACATCTTCCTTCCTGAGGGGTCACTCCAGTAGTTTTCTGAGGAGTCACTGCAATAGTTTTCTCCGATGGTGTTTCGCCATTGATTCATTCGGTTCAATTTATTTGTTTACCGGACCGTTTTGTTTATTCCATTAATCGTAGCTTACAACATTACTTTCTTAGATCAATTAATGTCAACGGTCACTTCATTTATGTCCACAATTTTGTGGCCAGGCTATTAATTTATTTATTTCTGGAGGATAATTAACTGATTTTCAGGTTTACAACACTCAAAACACAATTACTGTTGGTGCATTAAGATATTGTATTGGGAATAATTATATTTTATTGGTAATGACGTCGTAATTATTGCGCGGTAAGACATAGTCGCACATGATGTGTATTATGGGTTGAATCGTTAACCATTAACAACGGTTTGGGACTCCTTATGCCCGTTTAGGATCAAATTTAACAGTGCTCAGCCTAACGCATCTTCCGACGCGACAATCTCGCAAAGTGATACACAATGCGATTCATATGAATAGGCTCAAAAGCAGCGATTCTAATAAACGAATCACTTGACATGATTTCGCTGTCAATAGACCGCCTCGACGCAACAAAAGACAGCAGGACCCCGTTCAACTGTGTGTTTTTACTCAGGTGAATGCAACAGTTTCCCGGCGAGATTCGCCGAGATAGCAGCGGTAAAAGCGCCGAACGAAGACGCCCCGTGTATGTCGACTAATTGTATTTCTCGAGTCGAGAGTGGGTCAAAAGGAAACTTCGCCCTCAAAGGTTCGCTTGTAGAGTTGTGTAAATACACACTCGAATACACGTCAACAACACTAGAACTAACTGCACTTATTTAGCGTACGTAAATCAACAACGACAAATTCCTTCCAGCGCAGAAATAAATTCATAGGGAAAAGGTCGCTGAATCTTTAAATTATACCGGTTTATTATCTTTGTACGATTGCTAATTTCGACAACACGAAAAAGTATTCCGTTTATACTTTGTGGTGTTGTAATGGGTTTGTGTGTTGTCGATCACACATACTTTCCTTAGTGTCAGTGATCTAAGAATGATCATGGCTAGTTTCGCAGGTAGTTATTGGTCTAGTCCTGTCTTTATATCAGCAGTTCTCTTTTTACATCAACCCTGCATGATAGCACAGGATACTTTAGTATTATAGACCACTAGCCTGAACAATTGTTTATATAAATAAATGCATAAACAAGATGCACTAAAAGTGGTACCTATCGAGAACAAAAATATATAAATAAATATTGTTTCCGGCCTAAATAAATTGCCCGGATATTGGGAATAGCAGTTCAAGTGAATCCGTGCAGAAACAGGGGCAACGTTCATTGCGACGTCTGATATGGCTGAACCGCCAAGAATGACAATAAAACATGATTAGTAAACCAGGAAGAGGTTATTTCCTTCCACTGGACTAGTTGCCGATGTTGTGAATCAGCCCTGGCGACAGAAAGTATCATCACGGTGTATCGATTGGTCGATTACTCACCGCGCCGCTCTGTGAGCCCACGTGAACGAGGTGAACGCGAGGTCAACAAATTGCCGAAATTACAGCAGCCAACGGCCGTGTCGAATTCAACTACTCGCATTTACTTAACCACAACGACCGCCACTCTTTGATATCGGTCATAACTTAACCGCTAACAAGTCAATTAAATCATACGACAACTTCACCGCGATATAGTCGGGGGTTAGCGCGTTCTGACAGACGCTCAGAGCGCTGTGTCGCACGCGGTGACATCGCATCGTAGACAACACACGAACTGTGAACCGGGAGATTAGCAGCGAACTGCATCCAGCCAATTATTGTTGTTATTAGCAAAAACACAAAGGTTGGTTGCCGAAGGGGATTCTGGGAATCCTATCAGCGAGAGGCTGGACGAAGTGACAAACACGTTTGAGGGTCTTGTGAATGTCGACTCGTTAGCCACTCTACACTCGCAGGAACGGCGCGGGTCGTCAGATAACGTGAGATAACGTTAGATAACGCAGACAACAGCGAGATGCGGGAGGGAGGCGGAGAGACGGAGAATTGAGAGTCTGAGAGACACGGAAGCAGGGACAGATGGAGAGACTGGTGACGATATAGAGACTGAGACACAACGTGTAACAGACAGGTAGACAGCCAGACAGCCAGACAGACCAACAGCCAGCCAGCCAGCCAGCCAGCCAGCCAGCCAGCCAGCCAGCCAGCCAGCCAGCCAGCCAGCCAGCCAGCCAGCCAGCCAGCCAGCCAGCCAGCCAGACCAGCCAGACAGACAGACAGACAGACAGACAGACAGACAGACAGACATACATCGACAGACAGACAGACAGACAGACACACGACAGACAGACGGACAGACGGACAGACGGACAGACGGACAGACGGACAGACGGACAGACGGACAGACGGACAGACATACAGACGGACATAAGGACATACGGACAGACGGACAGACGGACAGACGGACAGACGGACAGACGGACAGACGGACAGACGGACAGACGGACAGACGGACAGACGGACAGACGGACAGACGGACAGACGGACGGACGGACAGACGGACGGACGGACGGACAGACAGACGGACGGACGGACAGACAGACAGACGACAGACAGACAGACAGACAGACAGACAGACAGACAGACAGACAGACAGACAGACAGACAGACAGACAGACAGACAGACAGACAGACAGACAGACAGACAGACGGACAGGGCGAGGGAGACAGACGAACAGGACAGACCAGACAATATGATCCATACACCCCCAAGAAAACCAGAAAGAACGAGAACAGAGCCGAGACCGAGACCGAGACCGAGACCGAGACCGAGACCGAGACCGAGACCGAGACCGAGACCGAGACCGAGACCGAGACCGAGACCGAGACCGAGACCGAGACCGAGACACAGACAGAGACAGAGACAGACAGACAGACAGACAGACAGACAGACAGACAGACAGACAGACAGACAGACAGACAGGGGCCGATCGGGAGACGCGGAAAGGAAAGCCATGACATTTATGTTCCATATCACCACAAAAAACACAATAACGAACGAGCAAAGAGCGGACCGTAGCCAAAGAACAAGTGCGTATAAATAACACCATGGCGACACCCTCCTCCTATCAGCCGCATCACATCGGAGGTATCAAATATTCCTACGCGCCCAACATACAAAATAAAAACTTACAAACAACATGGACGCTGTTTTTGCCACCATCTGCACCGGCTGATTGGTGAAATTGGAACCTGGTTGGCCTCCGAGGCCCTTATTTCCCACAGAATACATACAGCTGACTTATCTGCCGGTTTGGAGTTTAGCTACGCAGTCGAATTTCGCGTGGGAAGATTGGGGGTGTTTGTGTCATAAAAGGTCTCGACGACTGTCGCATTGTTACGAAAGATGTAACGAGAAACGCGGGCAGAATTAGCTAAGTCACACAAAGCTCAAGGCCGCGGAAAAACTAAAAAAACACAGGTCATCCGAGTCGTAAGTGGGGGTTTATGTAACAGTCTTTGTGACGGGTGGGTGGGGGTTAAAAGTTCTCCTTGAGCGAATATTTTTGTGATGCAATTGTGCGGCAACACGACTAGAAACGATTGTGTGTTCGTTCGACAAAGTTACACACCCAAATAAGTTGTTCAAGTAAGACGTCGCAACGTAAGACGTCACAATGTAAGACGTCACAATGTAAGACGTCACAATGTAAGACGTCACAATGTAAGACGTCACAACGTAAGACGTCACAACGTAAGACGTCGCAACGTAAGACGTCACAATGTAAGACGTCACAATGTAAGACGTCACAATGTAAGACGTCACAATGTAAGACGTCACAACGTAAGACGTCGCAACGTAAGACGTCACAATGTAAGACGTCACAATGTAAGACGTCACAATGTAAGACGTCACAATGTAAGACGTCACAAGTAAGACGTCACGTAAGACGTCACAACGTAAGACGTCACAATGTAAGACGTCACAATGTAAGACGTCACAATGTAAGACGTCACAACGTAAGACGTCGCAACGTAAGACGTCACAATGTAAGACGTCACAACGTAAGACGTCGCAACGTAAGACGTCACAATATAAGACGTCGCAATGTAAGACGTCACAATGTAAGACGTCACAATGTAAGACGTCGCAACGTAAGACGTCACAATGTAAGACGTCACAATGTAAGACGTCACAATGTAAGACGTCACAATGTAAGACGTCGCAATGTAAGACGTCACAATGTAAGACGTCACAATGTAAGACGTCGCAACGTAAGATGTCACAATGTAAGACGTCGCAACGTAAGACGTCACAATGTAAGACGTCACAATGTAAGACGTCACAATGTAAGACGTCACAATGTAAGACGTCACAATGTAAGACGTCGCAACGTAAGACGTCACAATGTAAGACGTCGCAAGTAAGACGTCACAATGTAAGACGTCACAACGTAAGACGTCACAATGTAAGACGTCACAATGTAAGACGTCGCAACGTAAGACGTCACAATGTAAGACGTCACAACGTAAGACGTCACAATGTAAGACGTCGCAACGTAAGACGTCGCAACGTAAGACGTCGCAACGTAAGACGTCACAACGTAAGACGTCACAATGTAAGACGTCACAATGTAAGACGTCACAACGTAAGACGTCACAACGTAAGACGTCGCAACGTAAGACGTCACAATGTAAGACGTCACAATGTAAGACGTCGCAACGTAAGACGTCACAATGTAAGACGTCGCAACGTAAGACGTCACAATGTAAGACGTCTCAATGTAAGACGTCACAATGTAAGACGTCACAATGTAAGACGTCACAATGTAAGACGTCTCAACGTAAGACATCACAATGTAAGACGTCACAATGTAAGACGTCACAATGTAAGACGTCACAATGTAAGACGTCGCAATGTAAGACGTCACAATGTAAGACGTCACAAGTAAGACGTCACAATGTAAGACGTCACAATGTAAGACGCCAAGTAAGACTCACAATGTAAGACGTCACAATGTAAGACGTCACAATGTAAGACGTCACAATGTAAGACGTCGCAACGTAAGACGTCACAATGTAAGACGTCTCAACGTAAGACGTCACAATGTAAGACGTCACAATGTAAGACGTCCAACGTAAGACGTCACAATGTAAGACGTCACAATGTAAGACGTCACAATGTAAGACGTCACAATGTAAGACGTCGCAACGTAAGACGTCACAATGTAAGACGTCACAATGTAAGACGTCACAATGTAAGACGTCACAATGTAAGACGTCGCAATGTAAGACCTCACAATGTAAGACGTCACAATGTAAGACGTCACAATGTAAGACGTCACAATGTAAGACGTCACAATGTAAGACGTCACAATGTAAGACGTCACAATGTAAGACGTCACAATGTAAGACGTCACAATGTAAGACGTCACAATGTAAGACGTCACAATGTAAGACGTCACAATGTAAGACGTCACAATGTAAGACCTCACAATGTAAGACGTCACAATGTAAGACGTCACAATGTAAGACGTCACAATGTAAGACCTCACAATGTAAGACGTCACAATGTAAGACGTCACAATGTAAGACGTCACAATGTAAGACGTCACAATGTAAGACCTCACAATGTAAGACGTCACAATGTAAGACGTCACAATGTAAGACCTCACAATGTAAGACGTCGCAATGTAAGACCTCACAATGTAAGACGTCACAATGTAAGACGTCACAATGTAAGACGTCACAATGTAAGACGTCACAATGTAAGACCTCACAATGTAAGACGTCACAATGTAAGACGTCACAATGTAAGACCTCACAATGTAAGACGTCGCAATGTAAGACCTCACAATGTAAGACGTCACAATGTAAGACCTCACAATGTAAGACGTCACAATGTAAGACGTCACAATGTAAGACCTCACAATGTAAGACGTCACAATGTAAGACCTCACAATGTAAGACGTCACAATGTAAGACGTCACAATGTAAGACCTCACAATGTAAGACGTCACAATGTAAGACCTCACAATGTAAGACGTCACAATGTAAGACGTCGCAACGTAAGATTTGTTGGACAATAATCCTTTCAACATATTTAGTATCAAGAATAATAATATTACATTAATAACATAAATTGATCATAGAGTAACACAAAATGCCTTTATAAAATTAATCACATTTGCACATATGAAAAAGACTGGTTTTAGTTTTAAATTTAGTATGACATTAAATTTATATTTGATATGATCATGACTACGAAGTATTTATAATAATTATTGTTGTTATTATGATTATACCCTATATACGAAATTAAAAAATAAACAAGTTTGTTAGTGTGTCTATGACTTTGTGTCCGTCCGTCCGTCCGTCCGTCCGTCCGTCCGTCCGTCCGTCCGTCCGTCCGTCCGTCCGTCCGTCCGTCCGTCCGTCCGTCCGTCCGTCCGTCCGTCCGTCCGTCCGTCCGTCCGTCCGTCCGTCCGTCCGTCCGTCCGTCCGTCGTCCGTCGTCCGTCCGTCCGTCCGTCCGTCCGTCCGTCCGTCCGTCCGTCCGTCCGTCCGTCCGTCCTCGTCCGTCCGTCCGTCCGTCCGTCCGTCCGTCCGTCCGTCCGTCCGTCCGTCCGTCCGTCCGTCCGTCCGTCCGTCCGTCCGTCCGTCCGTCCGTCCGTCCGTCCGTCCGTCCGTCCGTCCGTCCGTCCGTCCGTCCGTCCGTCCGTCCGTCCGTCCGTCCGTCCGTCCGTCCGTCCGTCCGTCCGTCCGTCCGTCCGTCCGTCCGTCCGTCCGTCCGTCCGTCCGTCCGTCCGTCCGTCCGTCCGTCCGTCCGTCCGTCTCCGGCGTCCGTCCGTCCGTCCGTCCGTCCGTCCGTCCGTCCGTCCGTCCGTCCGTCCGTCCGTCCGTCCGTCCGTCCGTCCGTCCGTCCGTCCGTCCGTCCGTCCGTCCGTCCGTCCGTCCGTCCGTCCGTCCGTCCGTCCGTCCGTCCGTCCGTCCGTCCGTCCGTCCGTCCGTCCGTCCGTCCGTCCGTCCGTCCGTCCGTCCGTCCGTCCGTCCGTCCGTGAGCCGATGATGGACACGTCGACGTGATCGCGTGCGTGGAGAGAGAGCGAGAGATCGCCAGCGATGCTCGGCGGTTAAAGCAGCCACCGAACACGAAGACTTGGCGCTGTATCCAGTGTCGCAATTATAAGTGGCGTTGTCAGTTACAGGGTTGTCGGGTGCGTCGGGGTTGCGTTCAAAAAGTCTTGCTTCCAAAATTCGATATGTCACTGTTAGAGTGGACTATTTTCGTACAACTGTCAGTGTCACGTGACCAAGACCGTCGCCGATTGGCCAGAACGTCGTAATCCGAGATATGTGTAATTCCAAGTTAGCGTGTACGTCCTAATTTTCGTAAATTCGAGTAATTGGGATACGACTCGTCTGGGTGGTCGGTGGAATTGTGAACGAACAGGTTGAATATTTTGGCGATATTCTAATTTTGTTTACCAAGACAGTGGCAAAGATCGTTATAAAATTCTTTGCCAAAACCCACAGGGTGGCGCATTTCTACCTTCTGAACATTCTCTCATTTCGTCTTACAATTTGTGTGAAATTCAGATGAAGGATTACGTCAAAACAAATCACACATTTGCGGTCGTTTGAACACTCGTACAAGCAGGTCACCAGACACACGACCAAAGCAGGTTTCAAGGATACCATCAACATACCGACACATGGACATCACTCTCACAGCAGAGAGATAAATGGAGAGCATTCGTCAAGTGATGGAAGCAGTCTTTGTCGCATCGCGACCGACGGCATGATGTTGATGATGATGATTTTAAAGAACATTGTTGCGTTGCTGTTGTTAGACAAACACACACGTAATGCGGTGGAAACAATATCAGTGTTAAACATAATTACATAGTTTACCCAATGCATGACTAACTGTTCAGAGAAGTAATAATTCCGCTGCTAAATTCGATTGCCTACGAACAATCAAATCCTTCGCCTGGTAACAGTTGAAAAAAATCGCAAACGGCTTATCGCAAACAACTAATTCGCAAGCGCCGCACGATTTGAGACTGGAAACTGTTTCAAATGACCCATTGTGTCTGTCTACCCCTGGAGAAAAACTAATTAAGATATTCATATTAAACTATTCTTGTGTTTGACTATGTTAAGTAAACGTTTCTGGATCGGTAATGAAAACATATGCCCACCATTACAGCGGCGTCGTGCTGTATGGTAACGTTCAGCAGAAACGAGTTTTGGGTGAATATACTGTTGCCGGAATTGGGCAATTTGCAGCAGTGGACGCGGCGAGAACAAAGCGTCACCTGTCGGCAGCTGCGAGGTTTGTCGCCATTATTTTCGCCACCGACGACGTTTTTTGGCGCCGCTCCATATTATGCGGCCGTTTCATTGTTTGCATTGCGAGAATTTCCCATAAAAAGGCAATAAAACAGCCTTTTTAAACCGTGCAATCAACGTGTGAGGGCTGACGATAAACTTCACCGCCGCCAGCGACCGACGTGCCTCTTCAAACGGCAGCGAACCACCGACGCCCCGGGCGAATCGACGCAGCTCGTATAGGAAGCTTCCGTCGTTGACCAGTGAAGCTCGATTACATAACGTGTGCTTGTCCAGTCTAGGTCGTCAATATTAAACGTTAAAATTAACTTGTCATATAGCGTTATTTCACTCTTTGGGATTGGTCAACGCGTGTTACTTCACATCATCTCGACATCGATGTGACTTTTTCAGCCACACTATTTGCTACGCGTATTCTTTCGTTCACGAATATTTACTGTATATATATATATATATATATATATATATATATATATATATATATATATATATATATATATATATATATATATATATATATATATATATATATGGTACAGTGGTGGATAATTGTACGAACAGCCTTCGCCCATTAATTCCAGCGTGACTAGATGCTTCCCAGAGAAGTTGAGATGGTGTCTGATTGAACAGGTCTGCCAGGGAAGTAAAGTGTAAAGCGCTTTGAGCAGTCCTGAAAACTGGATATTTAGCTACCTAAGAACCTACCTTTACCTTTGTAACTAAGCACTCATTTGTGGAACTATGTGAATTTAATAAAAAAAATCGAGTGAACGAATTTCGTAAGGATCGAGACGACGACACAAGATTCTAACGCGGAAACTCGCGATTGAGATATGTTTTGAACGCTGCGCTATCGCGATACGAAAGACAAGATAACCCCAGTAACACGCCACAAAGGTAGACGTACATGACTCACACGAAAAAGTAACAGAACATGTTTAAATAAGGCCTCACACGCAATCAGAAAATGACATAGCTACGATAACAGAGAACTGGGGATAATTACCCCCGGATTGGGTTTCACTAAAGCGAAAGAAAAGCGGTTGTACTGTGTTAAAGTGGTTTTCCTTCGTGGGGGGTAGAGAGAAGACATCCGGGTTGATTATGTGTAGAAAGACACGCGCGTGTGTAAGTTTGGTCTATTGCGTGGTTATTGAATGCTCAACAAAGTTAATTAAATCTACTTCAAGGGTACATTGCCGGGTACCTTACTCATCCCTTCCGAGTTCTTTGTGAGTAACTGGGCTTGTGAGTAACTGGGCTTGTGAGTAACTGGGCTGCGGTTACTGTTTACAGTTAGCTGTAGTGAACAATCCATATCTGCGATACTCTCCTTGATTTACTGCTAAACAGAAGACGAGTCGCTCCAAGAACGAAGAAACAAAACTGTCACGATAGCGGAACATAAAATGTCAATAGTCTATCTTCCTAGCGAACAAACACGCCTAAGTCAGGTAAAGTAACGACAAGTTTAGGTCGACACAACAGGTGCAGTGACATTTCTTTTTGTCAATTCCGGCTGCCTGAACAAAGCAGGTGTTCGGACAAAGTCAGATGCGACAACACCGTCGCGGCGGTGTCTTGTGACGACGCGTGAACTGGACGCACCAACCACACGTTAATGACGCGAAACCAGTGAGATTCACGGGATTTGGGGCGTGTAGCAAAGATCGATCAATGATTACGTAAAGACAAGGGCGATGTTGATCTGCAGGGGCCAATCCGACATGTTGAAAGGTACCGATGGAGCGATGTGGTTCAAGACATCCCGTGTGTGCCCAGCTAGCCCCGAGGTACACACGGCATGAACCATAAAGGCAGCGGGCTCCGCCCCTGCCTCGGGCAGTCAACAGATCAGGGCTAAGAGGACATTAAAGGGTTCCAATGGAAATAACATTATGCAGGTTGTCTGAATTTCTATGAGGACTTGTGTAGTGTTGGGTGAGTAGAAACTATGTTTTTGTTCAGTTGTATCAGAGCTATGACATTGCGACGTAAATCGGTCGGTGTTTTTGTGCGCTTATATTCAGGTGTCAATTTCATTGGTGATGTCTTCATGACAAATCACTGTCTGGATCTAACATAAATTAAGGGGTGTTCATTTGGAAGATGGTTTGTGGCAGTTTGAGGTGTGCAAAGTTCACGGATTTTCCAGAGCACTTTTGTCAATGGAGGTAAACACGTTTGAAATGTTCAATACCAGTTATGGTCAAATTTGGGAGGAAATGAAGGAAACGGTGTGGGGAAATCAAACGTGGGCTCGACCGAGCAGACAAAGCCTCCACTGTCGTTTTGCCGAGAGGACTAAACACCCTCTAAAAACGACAAACTTCGCAGCTACATGAAGCACAACACGACAGATCAACATCAGCGCAATGAGGCGAACACAAACGTTGTACGATGCCAGTCGGTCCATTCATGAATCGACGAAACGAAGTTGTACGAGGCCATACTGTAGTCGGCGTGGAATTTGCCGCTTTCATGTGTCTGAGCGGCGGATGTGTCTCCTGCAAAAACGAACGTAATGGCGGATTGCGTTCGCAAAGAGATCTCCGGAAAACACGCGAGTTCTTCTGCTTCAGCGATTGCTCTATATGTACCCAATGCATCACCAATGCCGCGTTTATAAGCACAGTCGGCGTACTCGTGACGGGTCTGTCAAAGCGTCCTTAGTATACAGCCGGAGTATTCGTCCTTAGTACACAATTCCCTCCATAACACGGTCAAGCGGACTCTCTTTAAGCAAAACTTAAAATCTCGAGTAAATTTTCTTGTTAAATATATTGTTAACTTCGTGACTGGGACAAAGTATTCCAAAAAAGAATTTACTTTTCTGCTATGGAAATAAATTCGACTATCCGAGGATGACTAACTGCGAGGTGACTTAATTATCCAGGTGACCCATAAAGCGCCACGTGACTGTGACTGTACCGAACTTTAATAGCAAGAACGATCATAGCAACACATTACGCTCTTTGCACTGGACTGTCCTTATCAGTAAGAACCATCGATGTTTTGAGCGATAATACGGTGGGTCCAATACGCTTCGCACTGTCAGGTAGCGTGTGTGACGGCGAATGACTCCACACTTCGGAGTCAGCGAGCGGTGCAGATAACCACTGCAGGAACTAGGATGTGAGCGTGGGCAAGTTGTTGCAGGTAGTTTGTCGGTGCACAGGTGGGCCTCGGCCGGCGCACAAACCAGGGCTGTCGGCCTGGGTTGCCGTCCAGGGGCGAGCAGAGGCGAGCGCGCGGCGGGTAAACAGTTTACTCGGCGGCGCCACAGCCGGTGCATAATTAGGTCGTACGTCGTCGATCTCGCGCGCCGAGTGTCTTCATTCACCCGCGCGCGGATCGGGCGGGTTGTTGCTGATGGCGGAGGTTGCGTTTACGTACGGTCTTTCTCTCTCTTGTGTGTGTGTGTGTGTGTGTGTGTGTGTGTGTGTGTGTGTGTGTGTGTGTGTGTGTGTGTGTGTGTGTGTGTGTGTGTGTGTGTGTGTGTGTGTGTGTGTGTGTGTGTGTGTGTGTGTGTGTGTGTGTGTGTGTGTGTGGTGTGTGTGTGTGTGTGTGTGTGTGTGTGTGTGTGTGTGTGTGTGTGTGTGTGTGTGTGTGTGTGTGTGTGTGTGTGTGTGTGTGTGTGTGTGTGTGTGTGTGTGTGTGTGTGTGTGTGTGTGTGTGTGTGTGTGTGTGTGTGTGTGTGTGTGTGTGTGTGTGTGTGTGTGTGTGTGTGTGGTGTGTGTGTGTGTGTGTGTGTGTGTGTGTGTGTGTGTGTGTGTGTGTGTGTGTGTGTGTGTGTGTGTGTGTGTGTGTGTGTGTGTGTGTGTGTGTGTGTGTGTGTGTGTGTGTGTGTGTGTGTGTGTGTGTGTGTGTGTGTGTGTGTGTGTGTGTGTGTGTGTGTGTGTGTGTGTGTGTGTGTGTGTGGTGTGTGTGTGTGTGTGTGTGTGTGTGTGTGTGTGTGTGTGTGTGTGTGTGTGTGTGTGTGTGTGTGTGTGTGTGTGTGTGTGTGTGTGTGTGTGTGTGTGTGTGTGTGTGTGTGTGTGTGTGCGTATGTGAATATATATATATATATATATATATATATATATATATATATATATATATATATTATGCTGCGTGCGTGCGTGCGTGCGTGTGTGTTTGTGTGTGTGCGTGCGCGCGCGCGTGTGTGTGTGTGAAAATGTGTTGAACGTATGTATAATATATGCATTTATGTGTGATATATTTGTTACATATATATATATATGCATATATAAATGTATATATATATATGTTTGTATGTATATATATATATATATGATTTAACATATTAACATGATAAAACAGCGCTATCATTGTACAAATGTCATCTATAGCTCATCTTTAATGACCATCCGGCAAACCTTTGCTAAATATGTAAAATCCTACCGAATATTGTCAACGTCCTAAGTAAGAGATCGCATGCGTATAAATGTCCACGTGAACCATGTCTAGATAATTATAAGAAGTCAAACAGATAAGCGTCTTTCCCGGAGGAGTGGATTAAGTGTGTGTGGACTTCTTCTTAACTCAGCCGGTCGGTGGCCTTCGGGGAATTGTTGACGTAAACACGTGACTGTCGACTGGCGGGGTGGTCGCACGGATACACGAAGCGCATCGGGTCGTCTGATCACCAGTGATACGATGATCGGTATCATTACGCCGCACAAACACCCTCCCGTTGCTGCGGCTGTGTTGTCGGGGGTAATTCGCGCCGGATGATAAGAGCCAAATAAAACACGTATTACGATGGAAATGGACCGGTTCAATATAGATGGTGAGTCGATAGATTCGCCTCTACACGGCCGATAAACTTAGGCCTGATAACATATTTCAGTCGACGAACTTTACACGCGGGATAGACTATTGCATACTACACACACAATATATATATATATATATATATATATATATATATATATATATATATATATATATATATATATATTTTGTATATAATATATACGGTAAGTAAGCGTTTTGAAGCAGTTTCCCAACGGCGCAGACAAATTGACGCGGTTCCCGGAAACGTGGCGGTCATTTCGACGCGCATGCGCACACGCGTGCGCGCGGCGCACGCGCAACGGCGCGCAGATGCACGTGCGTGCGTACGTCGCGGTACACATACCATGCCGTCTGACGGCCAGACAAGACGTGCCATTCACAAATACCGCGCGGCTATACATAGCAGGCATTGCGTGAGTATTCTCTTCGAAGACGTCGAGTCACAACAGCGATTGGCGCAGACACGTTAGACCGTGGCGCGGAAGCCCGCCTCGCTATGCGCGTTGTATAACGCGAGCAGACGTCACCTTTGAAGCGGGCGTATTAATTTCTCGTCAAGCGCGCAGCGCGGAGTTGATACATGGAGCGTTTCTTGTGGGGACACGTATTTAGGTATCGCCGACGCGTGTTGCGGAAAGAAAGCGAGCGCACGTGATTAATCGACTGTGCACCGGCGTGTCACGGCGTCATATTTTATATAATAAATAGGTCGCCGGTATCCGCAAGACGGATAGGTTTTGTTTAAGAATAATAACAACTGCACTGTTTTTACGCGGCGTTTCTCGTTACGACCGCTGCGTGAGGTTAGTACAATAACTCACGTAGATATGTAAGTTGGTGATATATAGCGCTACCTTCCCGCGGACAAACAGGAGACGATTTGATCACGACAACACCGTATGCCGTGAAGCCTACTAGACTTCCGTACCGTGTTACTGCCGGTTTGAAACGTGGGCACATTCGTCATTTCTAGGATGCTCCATTTCGGCGGTGTGCACGACCACCTGGTTACATACAGTGGTGGATATTTGTGAACGGATAGTATTCGCGCTTTAAATGAAACATGACTGAAAACGTTTCAGACATGGTGTTCCACTGAACATATCTTCCAGGCCGTAACGTGTCCAGCGATTTGAGTAGCCCCCATGACTGGACATTGCGCCATATAAAAACACCCCATTACGCATTTGGAAATAGCAATCAATGGCGTACAATTATGTCAACGCTGGAATTTGTTTATAGCGTGAAATCGTATAATGAGACACGTTTAGCGTTCATTCTCGCTGCGTGCCTGTGCCTCTAGTAGCCGTATTTGTTTAAGTTCCCGTCCGCGCTGCCTATGAACGTTTACGGTGTCCAGTGACCAGCTCGCTGTTATGATTTCAACGGGCGAGCTCAATGATAATTTTTGTCAGCACCAAATAACCCTGATAGTCGGGAACTCGATACGCTTGAAATCGCATTGTGTGTGCTTACGTACAATGACAGCGCCGAACGATAATTCTCATTCGCGGTAACCTGCTGGGGGGACCCCCGCTGTGGGACCCCCGCTGTGGGACCCCCTGTGGCACACGCACGATTAACCAGAAAGAGCTGCTAGACAATAGATGTCGAATAGAAGTCGGCGAAATAATAACAGTGACTTCGAAACGTACACAATCGTGTACGGACATAAAAGGCGTTCGTGGTGGTCCAAGTGTGCTGTACACATGATTGAAATACCAACATGACAGGGACGTAATCGATTCTGATGATTTGCAATATAAAAACTCTAATTGCACTGTTCAAATTACACCGACGCTAAATTTAGATGATATGTTAATCATTTCTTTTTAACTTCACACAGTTGCCTTTGCGACATCGTAATTCAGTTAAAGTTGCAAAGTTAATCGTAAACTAGCATTCTGCTATGCTGATGTGACAACGGAGAATTCGAACTCGAAGATTCGTCACAGATAAACCTCCCACACAAACAACCCGCGGTGTATCGCAGTGTGTTTATATCTCGCAGTAAGACTCGTCACAGATAAACCTCCCACACAAACAACCCGCGATGTATCGCAGTGTGTTTATATCTCGCAGTAAGACTCGTCACAGTTAAACCTCCCACACAAACAACCCGCGATGTATCGCAGTGTGTTTATATCTCGCAGTAAGACTCGTCACAGATAAACCTCCCACACAAACAACCCGCGATGTATCGCAGTGTGTTTATATCTCGCAGTAAGACTCGTCACAGATAAACCTCCCTCACAAACAACCCGCGATGTATCGCAGTGTGTTTATATCTCGCAGTAAGACTCGTCACAGATAAACCTCCCTCACAAACAACCCGCGATGTATCGCAGTGTGTTTATATCTCGCAGTAAGACTCGTCACAGATAAACCTCCCTCACAAACAACCCGCGATGTATCGCAGTGTGTTTATATCTCGCAGTAAGACTCGTCACAGATAAACCTCCCTCACAAACAACCCGCGATGTATCGCAGTGTGTTTATATCTCGCAGTAAGACTCGTCACAGTTAAACCTCCCTCACAAACAACCCGCGATGTATCGCAGTGTGTTTATATCTCGCAGTAAGACTCGTCACAGTTAAACCTCCCACACAAACAACCCGCGATGTATCGCAGTGTGTTTATATCTCGCAGTAAGACTCGTCACAGTTAAACCTCCCTCACAAACAACCCGCGATGTATCGCAGTGTGTTTATATTTCGCAGTAAGACTCGTCACAGTTAAACCTCCCACACAAACAACCCGCGATGTATCGCAGTGTGTTTATATCTCGCAGTAAGACTCGTCACAGATAAACCTCCCACACAAACAACCCGCGATGTATCGCAGTGTGTTTATATCTCGCAGTAAGACTCGTCACAGTTAAACCTCCCACACAAACAACCCGCGATGTATCGCAGTGTGTTTATATCTCGCAGTAATTACTATGATGTTATCGTCAGATGCCGACTGATTATAATGATACATCTGACGGGTGCGCGTTGTGTGGGTTATCGAGACAATTGTTAACGTTTCACAGTTTACGTTAACTCTGAGGGCAGGTACGAATGGCAACTGACGCAGTGGTCATTGGTCAGTGCACTGGGCAGCAGTGAGGTTCGGCCAGAGATCACCCGTCTTCAAGATGGTAAATGACTACTTCAGACGGGTAGTTACAACTGAAGCGACAGGCTGAATTGTTAGGATCATGGCTGGTCGCTAGCTTAACCAGTACAACAGTGGTTCAACGTCAAAACATCTACTGTAATTCTATCACTGACACAATGGGAGTCAAATAAATCATAACTGATTAGTGTTCGTTAAATAAATAGCTAAAACGACACTCGCTGGGTGCTGGGTCAACTGGTCATTGGCGACTGTGGTTGACCTGTGAATGACATCCTCGCAAGATGTTCCCACGCTAAAGGAACACTTTTTTGTGTGAACTCAAGATGTCAAACAATTATTTTTGGTTAAGGGCATAGACGGGCATGGAAGGTCATCGACGTATGACTCGGCCGTTTGACCGCCGGCTATCGAGTTGGCTTTGCGACACGACCGGTCAACAGCCCAGCAAGTCTCGTCGCTGGAATGCCCCTGCCCCGTCTTACGGTCAAGCGTCCAGCAAACAACGCCGTCGTTTCAATGGCCTAAATGTCGCATGGCTGTTTACCTTCTTGTCGGCGCCGACAGCCGACAGCCGACAGTCGGCGTGAGAAATCAAGAATCTATAGTAGTACTCCAATCGCTTCATAAACGGCGCTGCTTCGAGAGGGTTAATTAGCGATAAGTGATCGTCACTTACGGACACGTGGATGGGAAAGTGTAGAGATTACCGGTGTGTGGATTACGAGGCACGGGAGATACGCCTGCCAACGTCTGGCTTTGGTTATACACAAAGGCATAAGTCGTTGTACAACGAATGTGGTTGAATGTGTTTGACGGAGGCTGAATACGAACGAGACGTCAGTGACAACAATGACGTATACGCAGCGTGTGATTCATGAGCGGCGGAGAACTCCGATCACATGCTAATTATGAAGATAAAATAAGATAATTGGTTTCACGTACAACAGAAAAGGTAATTTAAGGTAAATTAAGATAGTTTAAGATAAGATAAGATAAGATAAGATAGGGTATGGTAAAATAAAATAAAATAACGAAACGTAACGTCACGTAACGTAAGGGTTTACTTGTAGATTAGCTAATGTAATTTAACCTGTTATTTGTAGACCAGTTAAGGTAAGCGGTTACCTATAAATCGGTAGTTACCTATAGATCAGGTAAGGTAAGTGGTTACCTGTAAATCAAACGAGGTAAGGTACTTCATTACATGCGCACTAGGTAGGGTAAGTTAACGTAAGGTAAGCAAATATAAAATAATCTAATATAAGACGTTATCTGTAGCCCAGGTAAGTAAGGTAAGATGTCACCTGTAGCCCAGGTAAGTAAGGTGAGAGTTTACCTGTAGACCAGTGTCTCCCAGTCGGCTCCATCAAGTCGCATGTCAGCCCCGTCCACGTCCGTCATTTAGCCACCGGCGACAGCCACGCTCCGAGCTAAGTGATCGCGGTGGGGTGACTCCGGTGATCCGGCTGTGATCACGCGCTCGGGTAAGGCTAATACTCCATGCAATATTCCGTAATGACAGTATTCCAGCGCCGGTCACGCGAAGGGCTAACACCCTGCGAGGGTAAACGGCGTGTGTCTGTATGAGACTCGTCCCCGTGACAGCGAGCCAGCGGTGTGCTCTTACAGCGCAGAGCAGAGCAGAGCGTGCGAGCCACGATACCTTCCGTCCCACAGGCGACGACTGAATGAACGAGTTAGCCAGATCGCTCGCTCGCGCGCCCGCTCGGTTCGTGGTTCGTCGAAATGCCGCTTGGTGGCGCTACCTCTCAGGTAGGTGGAGGTGAACTCTGTAGTTGTTTGACAGCGTTTGCTGGGTAAAGCGCTGTGCTATTCGCGCGGTTGTTTTAACGCCATTCCGTATGTGTGCATTCACATGGCTAGGGTCCTGGGTAAGATAGACTCACATTTGGTTTGATTTTTAACTAGACAACGGCGTCAATCATTAAATATGGATGGTTCGCCGCGTCACACCTGATATAAATAAGATGTCGGCACTGACTTCGTAACAAAGCAGCTTTGCCTAAATCGTGTAACATTATAGCCAGGTCAAAGACACCCTGTTTTGTGCTCTCCAAATTGTAAACTGATTGTAAAACGACTGTCTGCGACTCCCGAAATAGCTGGCTGCGTTTTATGGTGTCTACGTCTCAGGGTTTGTAAGCCAGATTGAACAGTATTGGCTCGTGTGGGAACGTCGAGTGTCGCAGTAGTCACTGACAGGTCGTCCACATTCTGAACTGCTTAAACCAAGCATGCACTGTTGTTAAAATGTCGTGATCTTATGAGGTTTCATGCAGCTAGTCAAACCTTTTTCACAACATTTATGTCAAGCCGACCTTTCTACGCTGGCACTGAGAGTGGTCACTGTCAGATGCTGGTTGTCCTCATTGGTTATTTTATGTCCCAAATCCAGGCGCTACCGACATTAACGTCATCTCTGAGTCAACAGTCCCCAATGTCGAAAGCCATGTGTTTACATTAAACATCACGCCTGCTCTGTCCGGGGATAGACCTTCGGGCCCCAGCAGATGCCCTAACCACTACACTACCGCACCCATCCATCTCTCCAGCTTCATCACGCCTTTCTACTGTCTTGCTTCATCCCTGCGCCTGGTGTGGGCACCCGTTCCTTGACAATCAGTGACCTAACGTGTTGCCGGGCTTTATGATTAATCTGTCAGGCCGCGCTTCTGGGGCAAGAGACGGGGTCGACCGCCGGCAGCCGCCTTCACCGTCGGCCGAGGTGTTGGCCGACGAGACGGGCCCGACACGGGGGCGACGGAGACAGCGAGACCCGGGGCGCAAGACCATCCCGAGGTGTCGCGCACACAAAGACGCGACGGGTAAAAAACGACGTCTTGTTATTAATGCGCGCTACACCGTCCGTTGCCGCACAGACGTCGCAGACGCTCGGAAATGACGCCGTGGCATCGGCACGGAGTCGAAATATGTCGTGCGCGCATGCGTCATGAGCACTTCCGGCGACGATCAAAGCATAGTAAGCGCGAAAAAGTTCCCGCGATCAAAGCATAGTAATCGCGAAAAAGTTCCCGCGTGTAACGATTACAGGTTTATCAGACGACGTCACGGCTCGTAATCGGCGGGCAACTGAATCTAAAAGAAAAGTTTAAACGTGCCCGCGAGTAGGAAAACACGATGGGCAACGAACCCGTGGAGTGTTTGCGTTTTATCTTTGAGTCTATTTCCGTGCGATGTGACGGCTTATACAAAACCGCCTCCAGAATGCATTCGTGTTGTGGGAATTCGGATACGTTTACTGCGGCAGGATTTCATTTGCGTGCGTTGTACGAACGCAACACAGTAGACGTCGTCTGCGTTTCACGAACTGCAAGACGTGCACATTTGTACGACGTGAACAAGATGCTGTATTGCCTCGCTGAGTCTGTGTAGCATTCGTGGCACGGCGAACGCGTATTGGTTAATGTACGAGGCAAACAACCGTGTATTGTCCATTAGCGCCGTGGTTTGCAATGTTGGGAAGTTACTGGCGAATTTACGTGCGCTGTCGGTGTCTATACGCCCCGGGCTCGTTATAATGACACAAGGTGGCATGCCACGAGAAGGCATTCGGTGTTTTCACCGCGTTCTCTATGAATCTTCCCCACAAAACCGAGCCATTGAAATGAGAGAATAACAGTGATGCCCTCCCGTGTTCGTGATTGATGGATCTGCGCCGAGGTTACAGCGAATGTCATCTGACTGCTGGAAACTAACATCCAAATAACGCCCGCGTCATTTTGTTCATTTCCTCGCCAGCTCACTGCGGAGTAAGGCACAGATGTCTTCATATTATGTGGCGAAATCGAAGATGAGTAACTACGTTGCAAACTATATTAAACACATGAAATGTATGTCTTTACATTACATCACGCGAAACTCGTCATTATCTTTCTACTGCGGTTTTCGTCAGCGACATAGTCGGGCGTATTATTTAGTTGTCACCGCGTAAGACTCTATACACATATGGTGGATGCACCCGTCTCCTTGGCACTATCTTGTGGCAAAAACAAAATGTCCTGGGGCCTATTTTACTAACGCTGACAAGAACTCCTAAGCCCGATTTTGCTGTTTATGACTGATTTTGCACCTTAACCGCGATCTTGAATACTTGAGAACTGTCAACGTCACGACGCGTCAGCGGGACATTGTCACCGATGTGTCATGGAAATAGTGTCCGCGGTAAAACGGTAATGGATGTTTGCGTTTTGAAATGAATATATTTGGTTTAAAGATGAGCTCTTTATCTTAGTGTAACGATCCCTCGTTTTTGTTGTTGTTCTATGTCAACAAAAGCTTCAAAGTTTTGTGACATTCCCAATTGCGTGTACAATTGGCACTGTCAGACAAATTACTTTTTTCAACGAATTTGAATGTTGGTTCTACCAAATCAATCAGTACACCTGTAGCAACAAGCAACTTGGCAGCATATAGCGTTTATCCTGAAACTTTGCGTCATACTCATTATCGCCTACGCCATCTGGTGATCATTGGAGAAAACTCACACTATTATCAGAGCTATTAGATATGAGCTGGGGCCCCCTAAAGCCTCTCATACATTTAGACAATGTTCGTAAAACAGACAAAAACTTACGATATGTAACAATTTAAATTGTTCCATGATAACTTGTTGCATCGATTCTTCTGAGCGGTACGTGAACACGCATATTAAATATTTCTTTAAATGTGTATTGGGTTGGGTGGCAATGATTAGCACTTCCCTGTGTTGTACATAAGAGTAAACAGAGTCGCAAAGATATTTGGTATTTTCCTTTTTTAACAGGGTCAATATTATATATATATATATATATATAAACTCAGAATTTTCCGCCGAAAGAAATGGCTTATAATCGATAACAAAATAATACGTTGTATTGACGATCAACACTTAACGTCACGGAATGGGTGTAATCGACGTAACAAATCGATTCCTATTGAATACCAATACTGTTCAATAATGACGTTATCGTTTTGTTAAGTTTTATTATTTTAAACTACGTTGTTTAAAAAGCAATTTACCACCACTAGTATTATACCATATTATGATAGCGTCATTATTGTTCACATAAAGTCGGCTCGCTAACGTGAAACAATCGCGCAAATACAAAGTCTGAACATAATCGGCGTCGTCGAATCATGCAGCGTGTCGAAACAAATTCGTCTGTTCGAGAAAAAACCAACGAAATGACTGTAATCGACCATGATTCAATCGCGCGTCTTTTGTAGAACAACTACTAGAATAATTATGAGGAAATGCCAGGCGATGTTTCGAGCCGGTCTGTGAATGGCGTCAGGCGATTTAGCACGCCCGTGAGTGGAAGAAAGTAATTCGTGTCTGAGTAGACGCTGCTGGTACCTGGTTAGGGCAACGTGAGGTCACGTGAGGTCATCAATTCGGTCGCGTGACAATGCCCGGACGGGCCTTGAGCGAGACAAGTAATGACGGGCTAGCGGCGTCTCGCCAAGTGTTCGTCGCAATTGCGCTAAGTAGGAGGAATTAGCATGGAACGGAGGCGAGACAGCATCAGTCACGCACCTAGGTCTTCACACATCGACACCGCCTTCAAGTGTCGCAAACCGGTCGTTACGTGAAATTTCGATATGAGTGACGTATGGCGGATATAAAATGGGTTGTCTGAGCATGTCTTGTGTGTCTGTTGTGTCTGTGTCTGTGTCTGTGTCTGTGTCTGTGTCTGTGTCTGTGTCTGTGTCTGTGTCTGTGTCTGTGTCTGTGTCTGTGTCTGTGTCTGTGTCTGTGTCTGTGTCTGTGTCTGTGTCTGTGTCTGTGTCTGTGTCTGTGTCTGTGTCTGTGTCTGTGTCTGTGTCTGTGTCTGTGTCTGTGTCTGTGTCTGTGTCTGTGTCTGTGTCTGTGTCTGTGTCTGTGTCTGTGTCTGTGTCTGTGTCTGTGTCTGTGTCTGTGTCTGTGTCTGTGTCTGTGTCTGTGTTGTGTTGTGTCTGTGTCTGTGTCTGTGTCTGTGTCTGTGTCTGTGTCTGTGTCTGTGTCTGTGTCTGTGTCTGTGTCTGTGTCTGTGTCTGTGTCTGTGTCTGTGTATGTGTCTGTGTCTGTGTCTGTGTCTGTGTCTGTGTCTGTGTCTGTGTCTGTGTCTGTGTCTGTGTCTGTGTCTGTGTCTGTGTATGTGTATGTGTATGTGTATGTGTATGTGTATGTGTATGTGTATGTGTATGTGTATGTGTATGTGTATGTGTATGTGTTTGTATCTGTTGGCGCGTGCGAGTGTGCCTGTTTGTTTCAATCACTCATTCGCTCATTCGCTCATTCACTCATTCACTCATTCACTCATTCACTCATTCACTCATTCACTCATTCACTCATTCACTCATTCACCCATTCACCCATTCACTCCTTCACTCCTTCACTCCTTCACTCCTTCACTCCTTCACTCCTTCACTCATTCACTCATTCACTCATTCACTCATTCACTCATTCACTCAGTCACTCACTCACTCACTCACTCATTCACTCATTCACTCATTCACTCAGTCACTCAGTCACTCACTCACTCATTCACTCATTCACTCATTCACTCATTCACTCATTCACTCATTCACTCATTCACTCATTCACTCATTCACTCATTCACTCAGTCACTCAGTCACTCAGTCACTCAGTCACTCAGTCATTCACTCATTCACTCATTCACTCATTCACTCATTCACTCATTCACTCATTCACTCATTCACTCATTCACTCATTCACTCATTCACTCAGTCAGTCATTCACTCATTCACTCATTCACTCATTCACTCATTCACTCATTCACTCAGTCAGTCACTCACTCATTCACTCATTCACTCATTCACCCACCCACCAACCCACCCAAACACACCCAATCAATCACCCACACATTCACCCATTCACTCACCCACCCACCTAAATCACCCACCCATTCATTGACTCACGACACGTCTGACAGACAGTCGACGTCCGCTAGACGGCGGTGCGCGGCGTGTTCCAGCCAGACAGACACAGTGTGACACAGTGTCGTCTCCGCGAGCGGTGTCACAGATTGTCCGCTAATTGCGACGCCAGCGACGTAGTAAAACACGAGTGACAGACAGAGGCGGCGACACCGGCAGTCTACGGCCCCTTTGTCGCTCGCGCCGTAAAACTCTGGAAATGTCGTCACATGAGCGATGTAAATTCTGTGGTCAGCTTCGCCGGAGGAGAACACATGCGACGCCGTCTGGCGGCACGAGGCGAAGAGTCGCTTCGATGAGTGTAGATGTCACTTTGTAGTTGCACTAGAACATGTCGTTCTATGTTTACTATAGATGTGGCAGCGTAGACACAGGAACAAAACCCACATATTGATCAGTATTAGGACTGGTTTATGCAGCGTTCACTGGAAGAATCCGACCGTTCCTTGTCTCCACTCATAGCAGAGTGTAGACGTCTCGTCTCGTCTCGTCTCGTCTCGTCTCGTCTCGTCTCGTCTCGTCTCGTCTCGTCTCGTCTCGTCTCGTCTCGTCTCGTCTCGTCTCGTCTCGTCTCGTCTCGTCTCGTCTCGTCTCGTCTCGTCTCGTCTCGTCTCGTCTCGTCTCGTCTCGTCTCGTCTCGTCTCGTCTCGTCTCGTCTCGTCTCGTCTCGTCTCGTCTCGTCTCGTCTCGTCTCGTCTCGTCTCGTCTCGTCTCGTCTCGTCTCGTCTCGTCTCGCTTCAGTTATACACAATGCTGTATCACACTTGTCATTTTGTGTTGTTTATAATTAACAGGTCTTCTCATTGTATATGAAACAAAACCCAGTCATAGGCGAATTTCTTGCGATAATTATTTCGCTCAAATAAAAGTTAAATTGAATGATGGACATTCACCACAAACTCGGTACGTTTAGAACGGGCCAGTCAAATGACATCTCAATATAATGTTCATGTAGATACGTAACCTACTAGGTGACGTCTGAATCGTAATCTTACAGAAACCTTCCGGTCTAGTTGGTACAGCAAGTCTAGAATATCGTCCAGATTGTTTATTTATATTGTTTCTGCGAAAACCGCCATCAAAACATGGCCGCCGTTAGACAAGATGGAGGAGCATGTGGAAGGTATAACCGGGGATGATCTCATCCGCGGGTTTGGTCGACTGGCGCCGTCGGTGAGTTTTGAGGAGAGTTTCCACTGTCGGCTCGCTCAGGCGGCGATGTTTATTGTAGCTGAGACGGCTGAATGATTTGAGTCGGCGGACAGGAAAAAACGAAATGAAAACAGCGGACGGGCAACGGGAAAGGAGAGAAAGGAAGAAAAGTGCGCGTGTGTGTGTGTGTGTGTGTGTGTGTGTGTGTGTGTGCGTGCGTGCGTGCGTGCGGTGCGTGCGTGTGTGTGTGTGTGTGTGTGTGTGTGTGTGTGTGTGTGCGTGCGTGCGTGTGTGTGTGTGTGTGTGTGTGTGTGTGTGTGTGCGTGCGTGCGTGCGTGCGTGCGTGCGTGCGTGTGTGTGTGTGTGTGTGTGCGTGCGTGTGGTGTGTGTGTGCGTGGTGGTGTGTGTGTGTGTGTGTGTGTGATGAGAGAGAGAGAGAGAGAGAGAGAGAGAGAGAGAGAGAGAGAGAGAGAGAGAGAGAGAGAGAGAGAGAGAGAGAGAGCAGATGGAAGGGACGGAGAGTTAAACCTAAACGAGAGACAAAGACGGAGTCAAAGGGAAGAGTTGTTATATCACAAACTGTTAATTGATACAAATTACAAAAAGGTCAACACCAAAACGGACACAATACCCATTTTACACTTGTGACCGCACTAATTAATGACGAACAAATAACGACGTGAATACACCGACAACTGCGCCAGATAAATGACACACGCTGCACGCTCGACCGTTCTCCTTCACTGGGTACCACAAATTACGACCTCGGCCCCTGGAACGGCGAACAGACGGAATCGCTGACGCCGAATCGTTGGTCGGCTGAAGGTGAGACAATACCCCACTTAGAGCACAACCTCTCAGACCACCGCGGCGGAAACACGCATCTCGCGCAGCCCACAAGACCTCGACGTCGCCGTTTGAAACAATAATTGCCCGGTAATAACCACACACGCCTGACGCGTCACACAAATGAAGATGGTATCACCGGTGTTCTCGTCGATGTAGACAAATGAGCTCTCGTTGAGATTGAAGTCGATCGGCAGTCACGCCGTTGACGCTAATAGCGGGGTTCCAAGTGTCGCCTGGGGCTGGTTGGAGTCTTGCAATTTAGTCATCAATGGACACCACCGGTTCCCCGACAGCCCAAGGCTAACAACCCAGACCACGATTACCGTGTTCCCAAGGAGAGTTTTAACGCCCCATTGGGTGCATTTCAAAAAACCATGTCATCATAACACGGCACCTCAATTACCGTTGCGATCAACACCGGACGAGACATGAAAAACATAAATTGGCTCGAAGGAAACGCGGACAAAGAGAATTATACGCCCATCACACAGGATGGATTTCGTGACGAGATGTTTGTTGTTAGTCGAATTTGTTTGTGTGACTAAATCCAAAATGTAATCAACATTCCTGTTATTCTGTCATACCACACGTATACACATAACGATTACGTAGTCTCGTGAACTTGTTTATCAAATTTACTAATGGGTGTATTTTAGCAGACATTTCAGACAAAGCAAGATATGAACAATTTGCTAGTTATATATTTATGCGCTATGACCCATGTGAAAACATCTCATTTGTTTGCAGCCGAAACCCAACTTGTAGGCAGAGGTGATGCTTTGTTAATTTGTTTTAACTAAAATAATTCCGAGGGTATAAAACAGTCGTCGACCGCGCAAGCGTCTACGGACCATTTCCCAGAATAAAACAGCCAATTAACGACCGGCATTCCATTAACTGCGGTTGAACAAACACGTCAGCGACTCCGAAAGGCCTCGGGCGCCACTGTCGCTGCGGACAAATGAGAAACAAGATTTTGCAGCGGCCTCGATGTCAATTTGTCGTGGGTGGCATTTGTACGAACAGAAAAGCGTTATTCTAGCGGCCATTACGCGACCGCAAACGTTGCCGGGTCGTTGTTATGTAAACCGAGAAAATAAGTGTTCCGGCGACGGCAGCGGTGCAATTTCCCGTGCGAGGAGCGCGGTAATTTGAGCAAATCACTGGGCGGGCAGCACCTGTCCGGGGGGGGGGTGACAAAAACACGGGAGTATTCAAATATTTTCGCGCGCTTCTCAGGAGAGAGTCTGAGAAACGTTCACGTCGTTGATTGTGGCCTGTCACGTGGTAAATCCATACCTGTAATTTTATAAATGTGCCGTACAAAGTGAGACACCTGCTAACGATGGCGTGATAGGAACCGTTCCTCTAATGGTCACCTCGTGTGTCCTGCAATGCCAATTAAAGTGATATGTTTCCGTATTATTCATTGTTTAGTTTCGTATACACGAGCTCGTGTTACTGCAGATCTTGTGACGCTGTCGGAAGACTTGGCTTCAGTGACATCTTTTTTAGATTTATGTTTTACCATATAAGTATACTATACGTAGGAGTTGTTTACGTCATAGTGTATCTGCGTGCGAATTGTTTTACTTTACTGTATCTCTGTGCGAATTGTTTTACTTTACTGTATCTCTGTGCGGATTGTTTTACTTTACTGTATCTCTGTGCGGATTGTTTTACTTTACTGTATCTCTGTGCGAATTGTTTTACTTTACTGTATCTCTGTGCGGATTGTTTTACTTTACTGTATCTCTGTGCGGATTGTTTTACTTTACTGTATCTCTGTGCGGATTGTTTTACTTTACTGTATCTCTGTGCGGATTGTTTTACTTTACTGTATCTCTGTGCGGATTGTTTTACTTTACTGTATCTCTGTGCGGATTGTTTTACTTTACTGTATCTCTGTGCGGATTGTTTTACTTTACTGTATCTCTGTGCGGATTGTTTTACTTTACTGTATCTCTGTGCGGATTGTTTTACTTTACTGTATCTCTGTGCGGATTGTTTTACTTTACTGTATCTCTGTGCGGATTGTTTTACTTTACTGTATCTCTGTGCGGATTGTTTTACTTTACAGTATCTCTGTGCGGATTGTTTTACTTTACTGTATCTCTGTGCGGATTGTTTTACTTTACTGTATCTCTGTGCGGATTGTTTTACTTTACTGTATCTCTGTGCGGATTGTTTTACTTTACTGTATCTCTGTGCGGATTGTTTTACTTTACTGTATCTCTGTGCGGATTGTTTTACTTTACTGTATCTCTGTGCGGATTGTTTTACTTTACTGTATCTCTGTGCGGATTGTTTTACTTTACTGTATCTCTGTGCGGATTGTTTTACTTTACTGTATCTCTGTGCGGATTGTTTTACTTTACTGTATCTCTGTGCGAATTGTTTTACTTTACTGTATCTCTGTGCGGATTGTTTTACTTTACTGTATCTCTGTGCGGATTGTTTTACTTTACTGTATCTCTGTGCGGATTGTTTTACTTTACTGTATCTCTGTGCGGATTGTTTTACTTTACTGTATCTCTGTGCGGATTGTTTTACTTTACTGTATCTCTGTGCGGATTGTTTTACTTTACTGTATCTCTGTGCGGATTGTTTTACTTTACTGTATCTCTGTGCGGATTGTTTTACTTTACTGTATCTCTGTGCGGATTGTTTTACTTTACTGTATCTCTGTGCGGATTGTTTTACTTTACTGTATCTCTGTGCGGATTGTTTTACTTTACTGTATCTCTGTGCGGATTGTTTTACTTTACTGTATCTCTGTGCGGATTGTTTTACTTTACTGTATCTCTGTGCGGATTGTTTTACTTTACTGTATCTCTGTGCGGATTGTTTTACTTTACAGTATCTCTGTGCGGATTGTTTTACTTTACTGTATCTCTGTGCGGATTGTTTTACTTTACTGTATCTCTGTGCGGATTGTTTTACTTTACTGTATCTCTGTGCGGATTGTTTTACTTTACTGTATCTCTGTGCGGATTGTTTTACTTTACTGTATCTCTGTGCGGATTGTTTTACTTTACTGTATCTCTGTGCGGATTGTTTTACTTTACTGTATCTCTGTGCGAATTGTTTTACTTTACTGTATCTCTGTGCGAATTGTTTTACTTTACTGTATCTCTGTGCGGATTGTTTTACTTTACTGTATCTCTGTGCGGATTGTTTTACTTTACTGTATCTCTGTGCGGATTGTTTTACTTTACTGTATCTCTGTGCGGATTGTTTTACTTTACTGTATCTCTGTGCGGATTGTTTTACTTTACTGTATCTCTGTGCGAATTGTTTTACTTTACTGTATCTCTGTGCGGATTGTTTTACTTTACAGTATCTCTGTGCGGATTGTTTTACTTTACTGTATCTCTGTGCGAATTGTTTTACTTTACTGTATCTCTGTGCGGATTGTTTTACTTTACTGTATCTCTGTGCGAATTGTTTTACTTTACTGTATCTCTGTGCGGATTGTTTTACTTTACTGTATCTCTGTGCGGATTGTTTTACTTTACTGTATCTCTGTGCGGATTGTTTTACTTTACTGTATCTCTGTGCGGATTGTTTTACTTTACTGTATCTCTGTGCGGATTGTTTTACTTTACTGTATCTCTGTGCGGATTGTTTTACTTTACTGTATCTCTGTGCGGATTGTTTTACTTTACTGTATCTCTGTGCGGATTGTTTTACTTTACAGTATCTCTGTGCGGATTGTTTTACTTTACTGTATCTCTGTGCGAATTGTTTTACTTTACTGTATCTCTGTGCGAATTGTTTTACTTTACTGTATCTCTGTGCGGATTGTTTTACTTTACTGTATCTCTGTGCGAATTGTTTTACTTTACTGTATCTCTGTGCGGATTGTTTTACTTTACTGTATCTCTGTGCGAATTGTTTTACTTTACTGTATCTCTGTGCGGATTGTTTTACTTTACTGTATCTCTGTGCGGATTGTTTTACTTTACTGTATCTCTGTGCGTAATTGTTTTACTTTACTGTATCTCTGTGCGGATTGTTTTACTTTACTGTATCTCTGTGCGGATTGTTTTACTTTACTGTATCTCTGTGCGGATTGTTTTACTTTACTGTATCTCTGTGCGGATTGTTTTACTTTACTGTATCTCTGTGCGGATTGTTTTACTTTACTGTATCTCTGTGCGGATTGTTTTACTTTACTGTATCTCTGTGCGGATTGTTTTACTTTACTGTATCTCTGTGCGAATTGTTTTACTTTACTGTATCTCTGTGCGGATTGTTTTACTTTACTGTATCTCTGTGCGATTGTTTTACTTAACTGTATCTCTGTGCGAATTGTTTTACTTTACTGTATATCTGTGCGAGATTGTTTTAACTTTACTGTATCTCTGTGCGGATTGTTTTACTTTACAGTATCTCTGTGCGGATTGTTTTACTTTACTGTATCTCTGTGCGATCGTCTACTTACAGTATCTCAGTGCGTATAGTTTTACCTTTACCCGTTCTTTCTGTGGCCCCGGAAAATTGTTTTAAAAAAAAAAATTTACTGTATCTCGAGCGCGAATTGATGACATGACTGTATCCACGTGCGAATTGGGTTTTTTCTTTTAAAATTGGGACTCACATGCCAAGGTTTGTTTTTGTTTACTGTACTCGGTGCCAATTTTTTACTTTAGAAGGTTATCTCCTGTCAAGGTTTGTTTTCTTGAAGTTGTATCGACTGTCAATTGTTTTCTTTAGAAGGTTATCTCCTGTCAATTGTTTGACTTTACTGTATCTCTGTGCGGATTGTTTTACTTTACTGTATCTCTGTGCGAATTGTTTTACTTTACTGTATCTCTGTGCGAATTGTTTTACTTTACTGTATCTCTGTGCGGATTGTTTTACTTTACTGTATCTCTGTGCGAATTGTTTTACTTTACTGTATCTCTGTGCGAATTGTTTTACACCTCATTGCATATGTTTGTGAATTATTTTACTCACACTGCGTCTCTGTATAAATAGTTTCACGTCTTTCTACAGGTGACGTCTGTGAGTTGTCTCCGCGAACACAACAGTTGGCAACTGTCTCAGGTCTTTGATATAGTCGAATAAAATCTATTCACATAACATGCGTTAGTCAGTAAGTAAGTAAGTAAGTAAGTAAGTAAGTAAGTAAGTAAGTAAGTAAGTAAGTAAGTAAGTAAGTAAGTAAGTAAGTAAGTAAGTAAGTAAGTAAGTAAATCAGTCAGTCAGTCAGTCAGTCAGTCAGTCAGTCAGTCAGTCAGTCAGTCAGTCAGTCAGTCAGTCAGTCAGTCAGTCAGTCAGTCAGTCAGTCAGTCAGTCAGTCAGTCAGTCAGTCAGTCAGTCAGTCAGTCAGTCAGTCAGTCAGTCAGTCAGGGCAGTCAGTCAGTCAGTCAGTCAGTCGGTCAGTCAGTCAGGGCA
>JAODUO010001013.1:142500-175000 GCA_025642075.2 Ridgeia piscesae
CAAATATTTCGTTTTTTCATTGTCACAGTAGTAAACTAGCACGCTTTCAAGCAGTAGCATAAACTGTACAGCATATATCATCGCATTGACAATATTATGTTCATAATATTGTATATGTCCAGTCAATACATAATCGCAAACATGCGCAGCACGAACGCCGATATCACATGTAAATGATCTCGGTGTTTCTTCGACGTTGTCAAACATTTATCACTTCAATATTCGATGGACGGTGGTTATAGAAACATACGTTAGTCGGTTATTCCGATGTAATATTTTTTGGCCAGGGCAACGTTTCACTAAAATAAGGAGTTCTTAATGAATATTCATCATTAAAAAAATCCTTTTTTTCCCTTCAAAACGCAAATACCCATTACACAAATTACCATGGACACTATTTCCACGAGACACCAGTGACAATGTCCTGCTGGCGCGTCAAGGAGTTGACAGTTTACAGGTATTTAAGATCATTGTTAAGGATCAAAATTGGTCTTAAAATGCAAAATCGGGTATAACCCGTTAATGAAATAGTTTCCTGGTCTGGTGAGTCTGCAAAAGCACATTCGAGGAAAAGACCAAGCAGTGGCCAGCGGAAACGAAAAAGAGGAACATTTGGCGAAGGGAAGTCACGGAACCGGAGATGAAGATGACGGGTGACAACTGGAGGTAGACAGAGCGGGGACAATACGATATATCATTGTCGTCGGCGGGAGGTGTCGCAATCAAATGGACACAGGTAATTGAACGTAAGTCCTTAAATAGCACGGTATCAATTTACTGGTGAATTGTCGAATTATCTTTATCGATAATATTATATGTTGTGAGTAGTAAGCGAACTTGGCCAATATTCGAAACAGCAACTACGTGATTGGAACACGGTATATTTCGTCGGGGTTCGCTCTATCTACTGCGCCACAGCATCCAACGAAGTACAAGATGTGTTGGCATTTGTACATAGGTCACCTTCCGGTAGGCGCTGATAACAATACAAACACGACCACGATTCAAATTGTTACACATTTTTTATTTTCATTGTTTGCAACATCGGTAGTTTGCGTAACGTTGAGTATGATGACAGTTTTGGTGGATTGCTCGCCAATGTTTCGTCATGATATTTTTCATGGTTTCTCTCCATCGGTCCGTCTCGAAACGAAACGCGGCTTTGGGAGTCCGCAGCACCGGGACTAACCCGGCAGCCAAAGATCATCACTGGCCGTTCACGTGACACCCCCGTCGAGTGGTCAACGCGTAGAGTGTCCACTCCGTCGGGATGACCACCGTCCGGCGCCACGCCCGGTGTCATTACGGCTGCTCGCACCGGTCAAAGTCACGACACCGACACGGTAGATAGCGAGACTTGATAGCGTCAAGTCTCGCTTGGTTTCTCGCTCACCGTCTCGTTGTCGGAGCTGCCATTGGTGACCGTGGAGTCGCTTACGGTATCTCCCCCACCGACTTCTGTTTTGCTCTCCTCCGCGGCGGTGTCTTCCTCTTCGGTCCCCCGACTCTCCTGGCGGACTTCGTCATCTTCTACAGCGATTGCGACTTCTGGTTCGTCAACATCGTCTTCGTTATCGTCGCTTTCGTCGTTGTCGTCGTCGTCGTCGTAGTCGGCTACTGACCCTTCGTCGAAGTCAGTGTGCTTCGCCTTCTTGGCACTTTGCTCCGATTCTTCGCTTATGCACTTCCGCTTTATTCCGGTTGTGACGTCATTTATGTACGTCCCCAGCCCGCGTTTCAACCGCTCCAGGAATCCGAGGGTCATGTTTCCGGTGTTCTGTTTTTATTCACCTTTCCGCACCGTCGCCTTTCACTTCAAACCGTTCTAGATGTTACCGGTCGACTGGCGTCACGTTACGATGACGTCATAGTAGCGTGGTTGTCTGTTCTCGAGAGGTGACGTCGCGTTTTCTGAATCACGCGGCGGGAGTTCTTTTGATCAATAGACCAATATTCCTTCATGTTATACAATAAACTCAATACAAAATTACCTCATAATGTTTACAAAATTATGAAACGTCAACAACAGCGCAAGCATTGTAACCAATAGGCCTAGTCTAAACTGTTTTATAAATCCGCATGCTGAGTTTCACCTCCGTCTGACTTATTCACGCCCAAATATTTATATCGGTATATAATACTTAAATGTTGTGATTTATCAGGCACTATTTTAATCCGTGGAAATATTCTACTGGCCATTTGTAATATAAATTGTTTATTATATATATATATATATATATATATATATATATATATATATATATATATATATATATTAATAAAAAATTAAACCGCCGAGGTTGGGTATTTACTTGAGTAGAAAGGGGAAGACAAAATTAAGTGTTTATATATTAATAAAATTACACCCAACCATATAAAATGATAATCTGTATATAATATAATCATGAGCTATTGATGAACTGCTTTTAAAATAGTTTTTTGATTAAATGGGCACCTCTCCTCGGTTATGAATTGTTTTAATACGATGTGTTCGAGTTGTTTAAGTAATGGAATTAATGTTTTCCTAAATCGGTAATTTCGCGATATTAATTTCGTATCGTATTAATTTAGCTTTTTATAGTTAACGCACAGGTTATACATTTCTGTAACTGGACTAAATTCAGTCGAGTAGTCTGAAAACCTTCGCTATTCGCACTATGCGGGTGTTTGGTAGACGGGGAGACCTGACAAAGTGCCGCGATTCGAACCCAAGAACCCAGTCATGTCGAATGAACTGAAGCTGTCTGGCCAACTGGGGTCGATATGATGTTCATTTGCGGGTAAAATTGGAACAGGAAGGAGTAAGAAGCTGGCAATGTTTTCGCGTTGAATTTAAAGTTATGTAAGAGTAAATGTAGGAGAAATATTGCGAAGAATCTGGCCGACGACGTTAGCTCTCAAGAGCGGCTACGTTTCGAGAACAGAAGAGAGGACACGGTCCGGGTAAGGAAGAGCGGCCAGGTCTCCTGTCAGACAAAGGAGAGCAGGTATGTCCATAGCACCAGACAAAGGAGAGCAGGTATGTCCATAGCAACAGACAAAGGAGAGCAGGTATGTCCATAGCAACAGACAAAGGAGAGCAGGTATGTCCATAGCAAAAGACAAAGGAGAGCAGGTATGTCCATAGCAACAGACAAAGGAGAACAGGTATGTCCATAGCAACAGACAAAGGAGAGCAGGTATGTCCATAGCAACAGACAAAAGAGAGCAGGTATGTCCATAGCATCAGACAAAGGAGAGCAGGTATGTTCATAGCAACAGACAAAGGAGAGCAGGTATGTCCATAGCAACAGACAAAGGAGAGCAGATATGTCCATAGCAAGACACAAGTAAATCCCCGGCAAAGGACAGCAGGAATGCGGGAGTCGTCATCAGTTATCGTTTTCACTTATATTTACGTCTATGGTGTCACGTTGTGTACTATTAAACACAAAACGTGCTATCACAAGTTAACAATAGCAACTGCTAATTGTGAATCAACACATGACAAATATATGTTATTCTAGTCCTGGTAGTTATGCCACACAACACCCCTAAACTGATATATTGTTGACGCGTATTTTTTGTATCGTTGTGAAGAAGTTGTAGAAAAAGAAATATTCATCACTATTTTTAACAACGTTACGTATAGTCTGTGAGAGTTTATATATCACAGCAGTTGCCATAGACTAGTGACCAACTAAAATAACATTGAAACTTCGTGTCATACGATTCACAAATAATACCCATTCGAAATATTTCACAAGTTCGCCACACGACTGTCACCATTGACAAGAGACGAGTCAGGGTGCCCTGTAGACCAATAAAACACTTCATTGTCACCTGCGAACCGTTAATTGATGTGCTGCCCAATTGCTCAATCGCTGAATCCATTCAAATTGCGGTGAGACGCGGCGTTCAGACACGTTCAAATGGAGAGAAAAGGCCCCGGAAGAAGTCACTGTGGCACGATATAGTCGCCGCAAGAATGACGGCGTGGTCCACGTAAACTTTCCGGCGCTGGGTGGTCCGGGTCGTTCACTTGAAGGCCCGTATCCGCAGAAGTGTTTGCCTCGCAACGCCTGTCGGCGGATGGACGTCGCCGTTACGTTCGCAGACGTATAGCGTGTTTGCGTCAGAATCGTCTGGCTGAGAAAGGCGCCGTATTGATGGACATCGCCGTGTGAACGTACGGTGTGTACAGCGTCTGGAACTATTGCTTCAACTGGGTTGCCGCTTATACCGGGCGCTGTCTTCCCTGCCACCCGGGCTGGTCCTTGCCCTTCCTTCCCGCTGCTTCTTATGCAAAGTAAAACACCGTAAAGAACTCGCATCTACTGGATCAAGTATAACCAGTTGTAATTATGTGTTCACGTGCGCGCCGCAAGTTGCACTATTCTGTATTATATAGGTGCTACGACACTATCCTGTTTATACATTGCACATTTTAATAATTCTCTCATTTCCGTATTAAATACGACGCACGTATTCAGTTTGAATAAATGCATTTTGTTGTCGTGCGATTATTCTATTCACTACTACGATCGCCAGTGAAAGATATATGTGTATGATTTTGTTATAAGTTGGCAACCAGATAACCTTCAAACATGGTTACACGAGGGTATATTTTATAGCAACAAGGCGATGTTTTATAAAAACAGACAAAGCTCAGTCCATATATCGTATGCGATATCGCTTCCAAGTACGACCAGTTTTGTTACTCGCAACAAACGGTCTATGGCGATCTATCGTTTGAATGGGGCGACGACGCAACGATATAATCGCACGACATCGTCTCGTGTAAACGCAATCAACCTATTGGACACATCCTGTACATTTTTTAAGCCACGACAAGTCATTGAGTATAGTCACTTACGCGCTGAATAAAAAAACACCGGACGAAGGAATAGATAAATCACCACGAAGAAGAAAGGACATTAATTGCCAACGGAGTCAAGTCGTCTGTCACACGGCCAAGTCTCTGCGCGCCTGACGGGAGCACAACCAGGGCGAACTGTTCATTAATCCACTATTCGTCTTCCATGACCTATGACCTTTCGTCTTCCATGACCTATGACCTGACGGGAGCATGACTAGAGCGAACTGTTAATTAACCCACTATTCGTCTCCCCCGAACAATGACCTCTCGGCTCAAGAACCAGCACAAAGTCGATGCCTGGACGGGAGGAGAACAAATGATCTCGACCGTAAATCATCCGCGCGGAAATGAAACATTTACTCTTAAAAAAAACGAGTCGTGTTTACATCGCGTCGTGCCAGGAAGGGGTCGCTTTGCACCGGTGTTGCCTTGGTGACGGAAGGGACGCGATGTCAACATTTCTACAGGCGGCATCACGACATACGGACATTCCGCGAGGCAGGAAGTGGCGCAATGTCGTCACAACATCAAGGTCGATCGCACCCGATTATCAAATTCTCCGATGTTTGTTACGAAAATTGAAAGAGCTGACGTAGAAATTGCCTGTAGTGAATATTACGTCACAGATATGATGCTCTGGTAAGTCATACGCTGAAAGTTGTAGCACTTTTTGGATGCTGAGTTACGCAGCGGAATGGTTATACGATTTACAACGTGTCTATTTACGGGTGATCCTGGCACAGAAATCCGGATTTAATCAACGCTATTCTAGGCTTCGCAAGCAGAAGCCAGACGGAACGGACAGAACAGACAGAACCGTGGCGGCAGGCGGCAGGCGGCGTATGTTTCTGAGCCGTTAAAATCGACGACTTGACGCGACCGAGAAACGACGAACGTTCTGCAGACACATTGCACGTGAACGCGCACGCACACATGCGCGCACGCACACATGCACGCACGCACATGCATACACACAAGCATACGCAAAAACGCACATGTAAACGCACACGAACGAACTAGCGTACACACACACACACACACACACACACACACACACACACACACACACACACACACACACACACACACACACACACACACACACACACACACACACACACACACACACGCATCAACACATACATGTGTGAACATGCAACGCGCAATATAATGTATTTTACAGCTTACACATACACGGGTACGCACATACGCACGCACGCACACATGATACACACATAATACACACGTACACACGTACACACATACACAAACGCACGCACGCATAGATGGAAGAACGCACTCACGCACACATAATACACATAGACATGCGCGCACGCACGCACGCACGCACGCACGCACGCACGCACAAACACATAAACACATGTATGTTCATATATATACACACACACGCTCACACACGCAGGTATGCATGCACGCAATCAAGCATGCATACACACATGCACATGCAAACACGTGAACGCGCACTCTCGTACGCCTACATCAACACGTTCACGCTCACTCGCATGCATACAAGGACGCGCACGCGCTAACACCGTGCTATCGATACTTGTATTGAATGCAAGAAATCTAACATAACCGCAGGATGCATCTAATAGTGTAGGCTTTCTTGAGGAATCTTCTTCATGTCTCAGTCTGTAGACGTTTGTTGCACAATGTGAACTTCTACATGTGCGAATGTATCTTGCGACTACCTAACGTAGAAGATACACCACAACAAAGAGCCGATGTAACGAAACACTATATTGTAACCTATCTTCATAAAAGGTAAGTTCTTATATAAAAGGTAAGTTCTTATATAGTCCTCAGGACTGGTTAAGTCGCTTCACACTTGACCCACAACAGAGCTGTTCAGACGAACACCACCTCAACTTCTCAGAAAATACATCCAGCCTGTTACTGCACGAAGACTATTTGTTCACAAACATCTATACAGCTGAGTGAACTATAGCAATGTAGTGTGAACGAACTTGCCCACGATTCAACACGGTAGCACACGATTCGAACCCGGGTTCTCTGACTCGAGAATCTGAAGCTTTGGCCACTGCGCTACAGCGTTTGTATCATTATTGTTTATCCATCCCTGCACTCCCTGCCAGGTGGGTAGTTTTGTATATACCTAAAAGTAATAGTAATAATAATAAATTAAGCTTATGCTTAAAAAATAATGTCATTTGTATTATAAATATGTGCTGCTGCCTACGATCGACCAGTTATTCCAATTCCACCTCCCAATTCGTCAACTTGGAATGCGCCTCACCCGGCCAACACCCTCGATTTCATCGCGCTCAACAAGTCATCAAACTCCGTAAGTGACACATGCGCGTCGTTAAACCGTCGACGAACAAAGCCGAGCGCAGAGAAACACCGACGGACGGTAAACCACGGAAACTGCCGAGTGACGGCACAAACGTTTAGCGGGAACCGTGACTGGCCGACTGGTCGCCGTGAATGGGCTGAGCGTGACGTGAACCGCTACACAATGCAATGTCTATTCGACACAATGTCAATGATCGGTCGACGAGACAGGACAAAGCTTTCACTGCGCAAACTATATCCTTTTTCAAGCGCGACGCGCGCTGAAAAAACCGGAAGTTGAGTAATAACAGACACGCGAGTGGACGCCGAGACAAGAAGAGAACCTTGTCGTTGCTCCGCATAAGACATTTAGAGGCGGAATATAGTAATAAACAGAGAGGAGGACATGGCGAAAATTGACGCCGTGACAAAGCTCGTACACTATCCATTGACAGCGAGTTGGCCTGAAGTCTGGGTCGCAGACAGAAATATTGCAGGCGCATCTTGCCGAGTGTTTACTTCGTGTCTTCTCGGCCGTGGTAATTGATGGTGTTTTTGTTGAGCGAAAAAACGAACTAACGAAAGCATGGACGAATGGATGGTGAATGAATGACTGACTGACTGACTGACTGACTGACTGTCTGACTGACTGACTGAATGAATGAATGAATGAATGAATGAATGAATGAATGAATGAATGAATGAATGAATGAATGAATGAATGAATGAATGAATGAATGAATGAATGAATGAATGAATGAATCGAATGTGTGTGTGTGTGTGTGTGTGTGTGTGTGTGTGTGTGTGTGTGTGTGTGTGTGTGTGTGTGTGTGTGTGTGTTTGTGATGTTGTTGATTGCTGTACACATGCACACACACACACACACACACACACACACACACACACACACACACACACACACACACACACACACACACACACACACACACACACACACACACACACACACACACACACACACACACACACAAAATAGGTTTGAATGCATTCACGCATATACGCACACGTATGCCTGTATTGCAATGTTACTTGCATATATATATATATATATATATATATATATATATATATATATATATATATATATATATATATATATATATAAACACGATAGAATAAACGACAGTTGTAATATTCCTTCTAACTTATACGTCACAAACATTTTGCCTTACACAATATTAAAATAAATTAATAAACCCAATATCTTCTTCACTCACCATATAATTATAGTCTTCATCCACATTTTACTGCGGTGCGTTTTATTTTAAAACATGCGTTTAAAACGTTCATTGTATAAAAAAATATTATGTATATCCTAATAAAGCTTAGCATGTTCATTACCACTTCGTTTCCAGTATACCATTATGGGAAATACAAATAACAGCATTGATCAGTCAGTCTCTAACTGTACTGTTACAATCCTTCCTCTAGTCCATACGGACAACGCAACTGTACGTTTATATGTTGTCCTCTGATCCGTACGGACAACCCATTCGTACGTTCTCTGGCCGTCTTGATCGTACAACTATCAAGTATTTTTGTTTATGTGTGACGCAAAGGATAAAATAAAGAACGGCTTTGTAGCGCGACGGACAATGATATTGACAGATAATCAATACGCACAGATACAATAGGATAAATAAACACTGGACAACTCCGGGCAACACGCACACAATCTCGGACAGGATGCACCAGAGACAAAGACACTGTCATCCAAAAGTGTCGCGTCTCCATGTCACCATCTGTAAGGCTGCGACAACAATACAAGTGCTAATGATTTCACGCGCGGGGCCAGAGAAAACAAACTGATGTACGCTGTGTCGGCTGGAAAGCTGCAAAACATAAACAAGTGTACATAACCAAAGTGCACCCACCTGCTAAAACACGCCTTTGAAGACCCGTTATGCCGCCGTACGCGTCTTCGCTTTGTATCCGACTCGCTGGCCGGTTCGGTCAGCCGGTCCGGCCGAGGCCAAGTCCGACAAGAATGGCTACAAGATGACCCTCTATCTCTCATCATCGACCATTCATCCCGCAATCAAATGGTCACTTAATTCCCACGCTGGACCGGTCGGTTTCGCGCGCCGGTAAAACACCGGTTAAGAAAGCACGTGTGTGCGTGTATCGGCAGAGCTGAATGACCGACCAACGCAACGTTCTTGCAACGTTCTAGCAGCGTGCTGCGGTCTCGCGTCTGGCTCGCTAACGTAGCGCTCGTGCGAGTGACGACGCGACAAGTGGAGCCCGTGGTCGCCGCCGATGATACTCCGTCAGCCTCAGCCGCAATTCGTCGCCCCCATTGAGAAACTACCCGGAGTAGTCGACGTCTCGTAAAACCGGAATACGCGTTTGGTCGCCGTCATCGTCGCTTCCTGGTCGTTTATCTAATTCCGATGTCGCGACCGCGAAGCGTATGTCGGAAAGTCTATGTCCAAGTCGAGTTCATTCGTCGCTGGGGGAGGAGTGCGCCTACGCATCGTCGAATTATCTCATTTAACTCCGTCAGTCCGTTCCTTCAATCGGCTAATACACTGACTCTAATAGCCAGCGTGCGATCAGCAGTCGATCGAGTGGCGTATCAATTGAATTACGCGTAACCCAGTTTGGTGTATATATTTGTTATAGCGGCCCGCGCGTGTACTTCCGGCCGGGCCTCTGTGTACAGCCGAGCGATCACTGTAACTGTTAGATAGGAATTATTCATCCTACAAACACAACTTGCGTCCTTGTAGTCCCACGCGACCCACTGGGCTAGTCTTTCCTCCCACGACGACCCAAGTAAACAGAACAGCGCTGGGCCGTCCCGTGAACGTCAGCCTGGGATTTGAAGCCACGGCGCTGTGAAAGCGCTCATCCCGCGCAGCACAGCGATGTTCGTCGGTAACAAATCGACCGCGGAATACAAGAGAACGTCGCGATGTTCACGCCACTTTATTTACCCAGTTAATTATCACGGATCCGGAAGCGAAACGGGACGTTGTGCGTTACGCATGCGTGACGCGTGCACACTTTGCACGAGCACTCCCTGATTGATCGTGCAATCACGAGACGTTAAGTGTTGTTTAAGGAGAAGTGATGATGTATGGTTTGAAACGGTGTAGAACGTTCGGATCTTCTTCGATCGGCAAGACTGTGCAATTATTAGCGTCATAAGAAAATCGATTAAACCCGATAGCAGACAGGAGATTGGCTCACAGTATGAGTCGCTTGCTTTTTACTTTTAAAACACTACGTGCTAAAAACAACCAACAAACACTTTGCGTCTTCATTATTGTGTTTGATCTATGCTTATTGAAATAGGACGCATAGCGCTTTAACGAAGCCTTCAGCAGCAACATTGATCTTTCACATTCTGCATGGCTTCATTGTGTATGTTTATTACATCATGATTTGACTATCAATATAACTAATGCATATTGTTGTTATTATTATTATTATCAGCAGCAGCAGCAGCAGCAGCAGCAGCAGCAGCAGCAGCAGCAGCAGCAGCAGCAGCAGAAGCAGTTGTTGTAATAGTAGTAATTGTTATCGGTGTTTCTTATCTTTCCTGTATATTTATGCGGATGAGGTGTAGATTTTGCAGTGCGCAGTTGTTCTTGTTTTTGCCCAAATATAATAATGCTAGTAACATTATTTATAAAAACTTGACACCCATGAGTGTGTAACAGTCAACAACAGCAGAGCTTAGACAAACAAATGTCGATGATACGGAGGGATTTTTCTCCCACCGCAATTAATTAATATTCCGTAAACAGGAATACCACATCAATTTGCCTTATGAGTCAGCCGCTTACTGTCAACACGTCCAGTAGACACAGCGTACAACGCCACGCAAAGCAAAGCGACTTCACTACAGCAGCGCCAACATTTGACTGCACTTCGTCGGGCTTTTTACTCGCGCCGTGGGATGAAATCAGGGAACCCGCGCCACGAATATCGCACAAAGACGCCATTGAACAAACATAGCCACCTAGCTGTATTGACCGGGGTAGGCCGCAGTAAACACAGCTCGTCTCGGCATACCCTATGTCACGAGCATCTGGACTGTTTCCAGCGACACATCAAACTGGGGGATGTGACGTCACTTCCGCAGTTGTGCATAACTATAGAGGTAATCACACGATGCAGCGTCCTCGCGTGGTTACAGATGACAGTCAAGTGAGGCATATCAAACTGTGTGCGCCATACATGTCGACCTGGTTCTATCGAAAACTGTAACTTTTGATCAGTGCAAATTTTAACGAAAATGCCGCTGTGCTCCAGATCGGTAGATGACATGCAGTAATGTTCTTGAATAAATCAACAGTGATGAAGCTGCACGTTGTTTGTCGTCCAACCAAGCCGGATTCTGATTTCGAATACGGGGGCAAACTAGCAACTAGCTGTGAAAAGCTATCTGCTTGACATATTTCAATGTTTGCAAGAAACGAGGAAATGAAACGAAGCGATGTGATGTTTTCTACAAATGCGCCATTTCCGCTTTTCATATATGTTTTTATCAAGGTGCAAAACGTTTTTCTAACGCATGGCACTATCAAAATGTACAAACATATATAATGTATATATATATATATATATTATATATATATATATATATATATATATATATATATATATATATATATATATATATATATATATATATATATATATATATATATATATATATATATATATATATATATATATAATATATATAATGTGTGTATATATATATATATAGTATATATATACATATATATAATGTATATATATATATATATATATATATATGTATATATACATATATAATTTATATATATATATATATATATATATATATATATATATATATATATATATAATACAAAAAATATTTGTACAACATTTTGTTACCATCTGGAAGAGTATAGGTACGACCATGCGTATAATAGCCAACATGTAATTGCCTATTAACACTGGGTCCAAAATAGTTAATAAAATCTAACTATTTTCACCTACCATCATTATTTTTATGCAGGTAGTTTCGAAGAACACTTTGCTGAAGACGCAGAATTTAAATTGCCAGAGATTGGCCTTGGGACAGATAGCGTGACGTCATCGACTGTCGCGTTTCTGGTTCATGATAGTAATAACTAAACTAATTATTGGCGTTAATAAAAACTTTAATCAACATTTTGAAATTACTGTAGGAACATTATTTTAGAATGTTTTTAAACATAGATGTCACACGAGCACGATGCATCATATGGTGGTACAACATGTCTTCTGAATATAAAAATATTGTGTAGACCCAGAGAAGCGTCTGTAATAAAGGGAATAAATACGTACGGAAAATGCGGCGTTGCGCAGTCTTCGCCATTAGGCTAATATTGCGGGTGATAATGTTAGCGTATTTTCACTGAAGGTGCTGTTAATATAGTGCAACATTCCTTTATGTATCGATGGTTAGTGTTTTTATTATTTATAATGTGCGCATTCTTGTTAGGGAGTACGGAATGACGTTGCTGTCCATGTTTAACTGTTTTGATAACGCACACGCACGCGCACGCGCACGCGCACGCGCACGCGCACGCGCACGCGCACGCGCACGCGCCACGCACACGCACACGCACACGCACACGCACACGCACACGCACACGCACACGCACACGCACACGCACACGCACACGCACACGCACACGCACACGCACACGCACACGCACACGCACACGCACACGCACACGCACACGCACACGCACACGCACACGCACACGCACACGCACACGCACACGCACACGCACACGCACACGCACACGCACACGCACACGCACACGCACACGCACACGCACACGCACACGCACACGCACACGCACACGCACACACAAACATATGTATTTATTAAAAATTGGCCTTATATATATATATATATATATATATATATATACACATGGAATGGAATGGAGGGAAGTGAAAGTGATGTTTGTACAGAGATGTTGGTTAACTTGATTTTTTAATGAACGATCTCAAAATGCAGTGTTTATTTCATCCCTTCAGTCGATCAAAAATTGGCGAAATAAAATATTGAACTGTTTTGCGTGAGCAACCGGAAATATTAAACTTGAAGGAAATTACAGCATTGTGGGAACAAAGCTCTGGCGATGTGATATCTCTTTGTTCATCAAATAATGTTTATCGATTGCTGTGTGTTACGTATCGGTTGATATGTTTATTTTCAGTGCATTGCTGGAAAAAAAAACACGATTCCAAAGTAGAGCAATCGACAGCAGAATAAGCGTGATGCGGCGATGTTATGAAGAATGTAGCAATTGTGCAAGACAAAGACGTTAAACATGGCTATATGACCAACAATTGTTCATTTATTGAAGCGCATTTCTACGTAAGAATCACACCCGAAGTGTCATACTTTTATAATGTATCGTGGCATATCGCGCAGAATAATACTAATTTTATAATACGTTTGTATCGCTGTTCAATCGCAATTATTAGGAATACTAAATTTAGGATTTCTCAAGTTTCTTGTATTTCTCGTAACATTACTGTATGTATGAGCGACTACATAACACTTCGCACGGCGTGTCTTGCCACATAACTTCAGAAGATTGAAGAGAATCTCCTTGTCTTATTTGGCCTAACCCCCTTGTCCAATCTGACTCTTCGCTGACCCCGAGAACACTCGTGGTTCGGTCATTTGCTCCACTCCACACCGCTCTGCCGCGAGTCGAGTGTCATGCCTGACTTAATCGCTCCATATTTTCATGGTCTTCCTCATTTTCTTGTTCCTCGGAAGTCTTCTCTGTACAACAGACACATTGAAATCGTACAGTTTCGCATGCAGTTATTTGTTAATGACCGTTATGCACTTTATACATGCTAGCCGACCGTTGCGGAGTTCGATTTTTATAATTGAAAAGTAATTGTACGTGTGACCGTATGATTTCAAAATGTGTTTTATTTCCCGATACCGATTCCCTCGCAAGGGCCCAAATCGCAAACGATTTAGGCGACAATCGGGCATTATTCACAGCCGTCTCGAATAGCAACTGGGGAGCGGTGGTCGCGTGGTAGAGCGCCGGACTGTCAATCGAGGGCACGGTGATTCAACCCCACCTACCGCCGTTTCGAAACCTAGACAATTTCTTCACCCCACATTTGCCTGTGTCTTTCGGAAGAGACACTAAAAGCCGGTGGTCCCTTCTGTCTGGTGTCTATGCCAGAGGAAGTAAAATATCACACACAGGAGGTAAATGTGTAACCTGTAGTGGACTCACACATTCTCGTTAGACTTTAAACGCCCCGCAAAGAGCCCGGTCCTGTTTCTGAGGGAAGAGATGAGCAACTGGGCTCGTGACAACAACGACGCGTCTAGTCTCCTGTGGGTGGCGCTACACATGCGTGCGTTGTCGACAACAATAGAATAACAATAAACATCTAGAACACGTGAATCCTCGGAGGGCTTCTGCGCAACCATCCAATGGATCACATTACGTAATGAACAGGAATACACAAACGTCGCCGTCGCCGTCGCCGTCGCCGTCGCCGTCGCCGTCGCCGTCGCCGTCGCCGTCGCCGTCGCCGTCACCGTCACCTCGCTACAGCTGCGTCCAGACAACGATCCACAAATTCAACATGTCCGCTATATTTAATTCCGTTAAACAGATGGTTATTTTCTGAGACCGTTTGATCATCCATTAAGTTCACATTTCATTTGAGCCAACGTGTAACTTTACTTAGCTTCACATCTACATTTGTGTTCACATAGTATACATAATAAACGTGTAAGATCAAACGGTGAAACAAACACGCGAACATTTGATTTGTTCATCAACACGTTCGCTATTCCATATAATATAATATGATATGATATGATATGATATGATATGATATGATATGATATGATATGATATGATATGATATGATATGATATGATATGATATGATATGATATGATATGATATGATATGATAATATGATATGATATGATATGATATGATATGATATAATATAATATAATATAATATAATATAATATAATATAATATAATATAATATAATATAATATAATATAATATAATATAATATAATATAATATAATATAATATAATATAATATAATATAATATAATATAATATAATATAATATAATATAATATAATATAATATAATATAATATAATATAATATAAATTTAAAAATAATTAACCTAATATAATTATATATATATATACTGTTGTACAAAAATACAACAACAAAAACAACAACAACAATATTAATAATAACAACAATGATAGATCGATAGCTTCATTTGCCATTGTTGATATACACATTTGATGTCAAATTTTACAAATAACGAGAGCATTGTGGATCCAGTATAAGTTTGTTCAAAGGCTTTTAGGCAAACTCAGTTAAAAGAGTTAAGATTAAAATGTAAGAAACATATAATGAAATTAATTAATAAACACAACATTTGAAAAATAGACAATTAAAGAACTTACTAAACACATCGTAAATCAGTTTATATAGAATAATCATTTCAGCAATATGGCAGTTAAGATTATTAGGCGCGTTTAAGCAATATGTTAAAAGTGCTTCGAACAAAGAATTTCGCATCTCCGTTCCACAGACGAGGAACACTGATGCAGGATAATTTTATTTCTAAACAAAAACATTTCTCAACGCCAGTCAAACAGTGCTCCCATACAAGTTATGGGGGTAAATGTCACCTTTAATTGTTTATCGGTTTGATTAATGTTTTGGAAACAAATGTCACTTCCAGTGAATCAGTTCGGTCTCTGGTGATGATACGCTGCAATACGCGACAGCGGTATGCAAAACGGTGTATCCACGCCACCTTTGTGAAGCAATAAAATCCACCGGAAGTGTCTATGTATCGATAACATATCGAATTATAACATGTATATCACTATAAATATCCACAGGAATTATCTATGTATCGATAACATATCGGTTTATAACATGTATATCTCAACAAATGTCCACCGGAATTGTCTATGTATCGATAACATATCGAGTTATAACATGTATGTCACTAAAAATGTCCACCGGAATTGTCTATGTATCGATTACATATCGAGTTATAACATGTATATCACTATAAATGTCCACCGGAAGTGTCTATGTATCGATAACATATCGAGTTACAACATGTATATCACTATAAATGTCCACCGGAAGTGTCTATGTATCGATAACATATCGAGCTACAACATGTATATCACTATAAATGTCCACCGGAATTGTCTATGTATCGATAACATATCGAGCTACAACATGTATATCACTATAAATGTCCACCGGAATTGTCTATGTATCGATAACATATCGAGCTACAACATGTATATCACTATAAATGTCCACCGGAATTGTCTATGTATCGATAACATATCGAGTTATAACATGTATATCACTATAAATGTCCACCGGAAGTGTCTATGTATCGATAACATATCAGTGTGTTGCCTACGTAAATATGTTACACACTGTTCTGTTTTAAATGCGCGCATGCAACCAGGGTAGTTATGTGGATTGGCAATCCGTGTGCAGTGTCGTTGTGTTGTCCGCGCGAGTACAGGTATTTGTGGATTGGCAATCCGTGTGCAGTGTCGTTGTGTTGTCCGCGCGAGTACAGGTATTTGTGGGCAACTGTCCGTTCTGCTTGCATCACGGTCTCATTCGACGTAGTACTGCCTTAAAACAAGTAAACATTTAGACTTTTCGGTTAAGTTTCTCACATACCCATATTTCGTCCGTGTTTTGTGCAACGCCAAACCAAGTAGGGTCTGTAGTCATGACGCGTTGCGAAATGTTGCGAGCTGTTGCTTTTAATTCATGTTTTTTGTCCGTCAGTAAACTATGTGGAAACAACGAAATATGTCACTACATTCAACTGCCGTGAGAGACAACTCTCTGTTCCACCTCGTGCCGTTGCTACAACTGAAACCTGCAATTACCTCATTGTCACAACAATGAGGTGATCATTGTCACAACAATTAGGTGATCATTGTCACAATAATGATGTGATCATTGTCAGAACAATTAGTTGACCACCTCATTGTCACAACAATAAGATGATCATCGTCACAACAATGAGGTGATCACCTCATTGTCACAACAATGTTGTGATCATTGTCACTACAATGAGGTGATCACCTCATTGTTACAACAATAAGATGATCATTGTCACAACAATGAGGTGATCACCTCATTGTCACAACAATGTTGTGATCATTGTCACTATAATAAGGTGATCATCTCATTGTCACAATAATGAGTGATCACAACAAATAAGCGAATGTGTTACTGCTGTATCGTGAATCGGGATACATATCGGATCGTGATCTCTGTATCGCGACATGTTATCGCGAAGTACTGCATCCTCCCGACCCTAGAATTGACGAAACACATTTAATCATGTAGAAATCGCGCAAAATGATCATTCATGGCTGCGCTAAGTATTGTTAGACACTTACCGATGTTTCGGCAATGTCGTCACCACCTTTGTTTATTCGCATCATCGCAAATTGTCCAACCTTCATACTGGGATAACGAATCTACGTGGTAAACACTGTTCAACAGCGAATGCAAAAGCAATGGCAAATTGTCAGCATAGAAACCGTCTGAGTATATTTTACTAGAAAAACTATAATTCCTATGTAGACCCGATATACATACAAACGTATGCAACAGATTTTCATTTGGCAGCGTTATTGCTAATCGATATCAATGTTTACAAATAACATGAATTGAAGAATACTGTTAATCGTGTTAATGTTATATGACATAAGTAATAATAATTTTTCTCTTTCTTAATAGAGGTTTTATAAGAATGGGAACAAAACAATTAAATGTTAATTCAATCAGCAGTGTCGCGATAATATGTACAATAAAAACATCAAGGAAAACCCTTCTCTGCAATACGAATGTTTGCGCTGAATGTAGTTGGATAGACGTGGGATTGCCAAAGGCGGTAACTGAGGAACGTGGCGGTAAATTGCCTGGCTATCACCTCAGACTCCCAGGCGTTGACAGGGGCTAGCCCATGAGGGAGGCGAGTCGAAGGACACCGGGCTGGTGGACGGCCAGAGATAGTCATCCAGCAGATAACTAGGTGAGTCAGACAGGAGTCGAGATCGAACGGGGCTGAGTCATCAGTTCATGTAGCGATGAGTAAATGTTGACAGCTGCCGTCCGCCAGACTAATACTATTTAGCCGTCTACATGCGCGGTGTCTAAGTAACGTGATGAAAGTAACAGCGTTTGGGCCGTCGAAATCTAGCCGGAGCCTCCTGCGCGCAGACGCGGCTGAAGAGATCTCCTGCCTACCGGAAGTGTCCTCGTCAGTGACTGCACTGTTCTAGACTTGAGCCATTAGGGCGGCTGGCGCGTAGAGCGGCCAGTCGCCAACGCAATAATATAAATTGTGCAAGTCAAGTCCAAGGGAATTGGAAAAAACGGTCGGTTTGGCACCCACCGTCAGCCCTCAGTATGTCAACCGGAAATGCGGCCGCGCAAGGGAGAGACGCCGAGAGTGGTTGGATTAGATCTGCGCGCGTTTCATTGTTATCAATTTATTTATATGTTTTTTCCTTATGTAATTATTGCGAGATCTTTGTTGTTGTAATATAATTGGGGGACGTGGGTCCCTTACTTCCGGTGGCAATGCTGCCTGCAGCAATGGATTAATCAAGAAAGTGTCCCTGTTTTTGACACGAAACCAACAGAAACATGAATGAACATGTAATCAGACGGGTAAGGGCAGCAATGTGTAGCGCCCAGGCAGCAATGGTTGTGATCAGGCAGCAATGGTTTGTGATCAGGCAGCAGTGGTTTGTGATCAGGCAGCAATGGTTTGTGGTCAAGCAGCAATGGTTACAGATCAGACAGCAGTAAGTATTGACCAGGCAGCAATTACAACTACTAATCAGGCAGCAATGCAAGACGACCAGGCAGCAGTCATCAGGCGTCTATATGCATAGTGAACAGGCAGCAACGAGTAACTGACCCGTTAGATAGCGGGCGTGGTCATTTCTTCAATTTGGGTCGATGATGAGGCAGTGAACAGGCTGCCTGCGATGACTATGACGCCTTCGTTGTTGACGGACATAACGAGTCGGTCAGTCGTTACTCATCATTGTCCGAATAATGGACCACACCGCTCAAACACTGACTCGATTGATCCGAATTAATATTATTGTCATGACCCGAAAACAAGCTCATTACTGTAGTAGCAAGGGACCGGTAGCCTACACGGCCAGCCGGTAACACCAACAACAAATGACCAGCCAACATTGGCCCGTGTTTGTGCAGTGGCCTCCCGCCGCGTTGAACGTTCAATTATGTGGACAAAAAAAGATTTAACAAGATTTAACAAGATTGCCACCTAGAGATTCAACTCTAGATGGCAGGTGGACTAGGAAGCCATTTGGCTTATCGAGAGTCCAACCTATCTATCTCAGTATACCCCGCCCGTCTTAGGTATATGTCGATTTTATTTTTAAATATATTAACACTACTAGCACCTACACAATCAGCTGATAATCTGTTCCATTCGTTTACTGTTCTTTGGAAAAATTTTAAATTTTTTCTAATATCTAGTCTACACTGCTTTTTTTGCTAATGTAACTCCATGTCCTCTAGTCCTTCTCTCTTCCTTGACTGTAAAAAAATATTTCTGCCCAATTTTTTCCATATCCATTCAATATTTTAAACACCTCAATCTGATCTCCTTCAATCTTCTGGTTTCTAGTGTTGTTAAACCACATTTTTTTAGACGCATTTCATAACTAATATTCCTGATTTTTTGGTATCATTTTGGTTGCTCCCCTTTTGTACTCTTTCTAGCATATCAATATCCTTTTTGCGATATGGCCCCCATGCTTGTATACAATATTCTAAGTGAGGCCTAACTTTGTTTTATACGCGGTATTATTAGTTCTTTTTTTTTTTACACTATATTTCGCCTAATTAACCCAAAGAATTTGGTTTCCCTTCGCTGCTGCAATTCCAACTGCTCTGATACCTTCATGTCAGCACTAATATTTAAACCCCCAAGTCCCCTTTAAGGTAGTATTTAGTACAGTATCACCCATTGTATATTGTGCATCTTCATTCCCTGTCCTGTGTGAAGGCACTTACCCCTTTCCCAAAATTAAACAGCATTTGCCACTTCTCAGACCATTCTATCAACTTTTAAAATCATTTTGTAAATGCTGTCTATCTGCATCATTTTTTAATTTTCCTAAACACTTTTGTGTCGCCCCCAAACTTCAACACCTTGCTTGTTATGTCATCATCCAAATATTGATATATATTAAGAATAAAATAGGTCCAGTACTGATCCCTGCGGTACTCCACCCAAAACCGCTTTCCAGTTTAAAACCTTCCCCATCAACTACTACCCCTTTGTCTTCTATCAATAAGCCATTTTTCTATCCAGTTGATCATTCCATTTCCTATGCCAGGGGCCCCTTTAGTTTAAGTAGTTTTCTTTGGTGTGGCACTTTGTCAAAGGTTTTTAAAAAAAATCTAAGTAGATTATATCTACTGGTGATCCCTCATCTAGCCATTTTGTGACATCTTCCAAAAAAAAACATATTTGTTAAGCATGACCCCCTTTTTAAAAACCCATGTTGAGATGGGTTTATCAATTTATTTTTAACAAGAAAATCAACCAGGTGATCTTTAATTAGTCTTTCTAATAGTTTGCAAATCACCGATGTTAAACTCACTGGTTTATAGTTCTCTGACTTGTTTCTCAAACCCTTTTTTAAATAATGGTATAATGTTTGCTTCTTTCCATTCTAACGGAACTATTCCCGCCTCTAATGACAAATTGAACACTGTTGCAAGCGGTATGCTGATTTTTTTCTACAATTTCCAATAGAAATTTTGGGAGGAATCCCATCCACTCCAGGTGATTTATTATCCTTCATATCTTTATTTTCATAGCTACCATTGTTGGGGTTACAATTAGTTGTCCTAAATAGTCAAACTCTCCCCTTCGAACTTAGTCTCAAGTACTGGTAATATACTAATATTTTCCCTTTGGTAAACACCGAACTAAAGTACTCATTTAGGTTTTCTGCCATTAAGAATCCCTTTTGTTATTATGCTTCCATCACTACCTTCTAGAGGACCGACCTTATCCGGGTTTCTGTTTACTTCGAACATACGCATAAAAACTCTTGCTGTCATGTTTTATATTAAAAGCTTTTTTGTTCGTAGCTTCCCCTTTGAATTTCTAATTTCAGCTGTAGCTTGATTAAGTGCTTTTTTATAAATGTTATAGTCTTCTTAAACTTCCGGTATGTCTATATCTCTTCCACATCATTTGCTTGTACTTGTTTTTTCTAATGGCTTCCTTCGATAAGTGTTTTTTTTGACCTTTTCCCCCTGTTTTTTCAAAGGGGGCAAATTTGTCAACGACCAGTCAATTTCACTCTTTAAAATATTCCAGCATTCTGTTGCTTCTTATTCTTCAGGGGTTATTCCCGTCTATCTTTGCTAAATATTCCCTCATGTCCTTATATCTTCCCTTTTTGAAAAATTTTTTCCCGTACCTTATTTTTTTATTCCGTTCTCCCTTTACTTTGATGATAAAATGTATTTGGTTGTGATCACTACACCCCCGTGGCTCACATATCTTGACATTATCAACAAATTCCTTCTGTGAGCTCAATACTAGGGCTAACACGTTCTCGCCCCTGGGTTTCTTCTAACACATGTTGAAAAAGGAAACTATCTTGTACAAAAATTTTAAAAAATCTTGATCCTCTCTCCCGGGACTCTGTAGAGATGTCCACTGTATATGCCCATGGTTAAAATCCCCCCCTAATAATACAGTCCCGTTTACTCTTTCTTTGATAGCGTTATGTATTTTTTCATTCTCTTCCATCTTATGTTTGGACTCCGATACACTAACCCAACAGTTAATGTTGACTTTCCTGTAACTATGTTACACCAGACAGCCCTTTACATTCTGCTTCTTTTTCTAATTTTATTTCATAAGCTTGGATGGATTCTTTAATATATAAAATTTAAATCCGCCTCCCCCTTTTTCCTAATCTATCTTTCCTAAACATTACATACCCTGTCATTCCTAATTCGGCATCTGATATATCGGGGGTGGCCCAAGGGTTCAGTTATACCTATTATGTGAGGGTCAATATCTTCTACCATAATGTTTAGTTCATTTTTTTTGTTTACTATGCTCCTTGCATTTAAACAAACACATTTTTAACCAAATTCCGTAGGGCTTTCCCGGCTGTTCTTTGCTGATGTCTTTTTTCTATCTTTATCTATGCCTCTAGTATTTGGCTTCTCTGTGTATCCCCCCCCCGGCTTTAAAAACCTTTAAAGGGGTTTTTAAAAAAGGGTTTGGCAAACCTTTTTTTCCAAATTTAATTTTCATTTTTTTTTGGGGTTTTTTTGGGGAAAAAGGGTTCTCCCGGAAGAACACTTTTTTTTTCCTTTTTTTGGGGCCTTTTTTTTTCCGGGGGTTAAGATGGGGAGGGCCATTTCCTTTTTTCCCCAAAAAAAAAAAAAACATTGGTTTCCTTTTTTTTTAACCCAAAACCAAAAATTAAAAACCCCACAAATCCTTTAAAAAAAAATCCAAACCCCTTCCCCTTTTTTTCCTTTCCAACAAAAAAAAAATCTTTTTTCTGTAATTTTTTGGGCCCGGTTTTAAAAAATTTTTTCCCATCCCTTCCCTTTTTGCAAAAAAAAATTTCTTTAAAAATATTTTGTTTTCCCCCCTTTTATTCACTTGGGGGGAAGAATTTCCCCTTGGGAAAAGGAAGTTTTTTCATCTGGGGTTTAAAAATCTCGTTTCCCTTTTCTTCAAAAAATCTTTTTTACCAACTTCCCCTCTTTAATCCTTTTTTTACCAAACCTTTTTGGGTTTTCCATCCCTTTTTTCTAAATTTTTTTCCCCCCCCCTACAATTTGGGTTACTTTTAATTTTTTTTTAAAGACCCCCTTTTTTTGGCCATTTTTCCCCAAATAACCCCCCCCCCTTTTCCCCACCCGTTCAGTCACATGCTCTATCCCAGCCCCCCGGGAAAACAAACAACAACGCTTCTCCTTTGCTTAATGTCCTGTCTGTCTTTCGCAAAATGGAGTCTTCCCCTAAATACCCTTTCTGTTCTCAATGCCCCCTCGATCACTGCTTCAGAGTAGCTCCTCCGTTTTTTCATCTCCCCGGTTGCTGACTTTTCCCCCCGCCGCTTTCTCTGTTGTTCCTTTCTTTCCGGTCTCTTTTCTTCCCGTCATCGCCTTGTTATTGACTTCCGTTTGGTCACATCACCTCTCACTTCCTTTCTTCCATTCGTCTTTCCTCCTGTCGCATCTACTTCTCTCATCTCCCGTCCCCTTGTCCCTCCCTCCTTCTCTACTGTCACTTTCTCCCCGTCACCTTCCTGCATGTCATGTTTCCTGTTGTTCTTTCTCCATTTGTTGTCCTTGCAATCACCCCCCCTCCCCTCTGCATCCCCTTCACAATATCCGTTAGCCTAGCTAACTCTGCTGTCAGACAGTCCACTTTCCAACACCCTAAACATTTGGGAAAGTAAACCCTTCCTCCGTTGTCTCTGACCAAATTTTTCCGCACCCCGATACGGCAAAATCCACCAAGCTGTGGCAGTGGTTACACACCAAGTGCCTCCTTGCCTTCCTTTCCGCTTGCCAGGTGCCATATTACGATTTGTCAAAATCAACTCTTTGTTTAAACCAACTTAGTCTTTAGAAAGACTGTTTGTTTTTGTGTACAACAACTGCAGCACACTTTATGTTATAAACAACTTACTACCTATGCTACCATGAACAATAAGTTTAGTCTGTACCGGTACCTTCCCTAGCGGAAACCTTTATAAACAAACAAGGGTTTCCTAATAAAAATTTTATTTTTAATAACAATGATACCTATTCACAGTTTTATGTTTCATATGTAGTTGTTACTCTTATTGCTTTATCTCTTATATACTATATCAAATGAAGAGATTTGCTCAATCTTGTTTACAATTTGTCGAAGCCTAGATTACCCTTTTATCACCCACTATACTAATCTGTTCAAAAAGTACTGTTAACTAACAAACTTTAACCAAAACTACCACTCAATATATGTCCAGTACCACTTTATGAATAACCTTAACACAAGAATAATACTTATCAATCAATATTTCCGCTTGTTTTTCAAATTTTATACACCACCAATTTCAAACCTCTACATCCATCAATTTTCCCGCCAAAATTGTTTCCCGACGTAACTAGTTAACAATTAGGACAAGTCAATACAAAAACACTTTGTCTTGTCTCGCGGAATTTTGGTTTTTCTAGCTACGCGTAGGTATACTATACAATATTCCCTTACATATAATAATAATGACAAATGAGAACGAAAACGACAATTACAAACTATAACATTAATTACTGTAATTTTACTAGTTTTACTAACCATAGTGACTATAGTAACTATAGTCACTATAATGAGTACACGGACTATACTAACTACAGTCACTATAATAACTGTAATAACTGTAATAACTGTAATAACTGTAATAACTGTAATAACTGTAATAACTGTAATAACTGTAATAACTGTAATAACTGTAATAACTGTAATAACTGTAATAACTGTAATAACTGTAATAAATGTAATAACTGTAATAACTGTAACAACTGTAACAACTGTAACAACTGTAACAACTGTAACAACTGTAGCAACTGTAGCAACTGTAACAACTGTAACAACTGTAACAACTGTAACAACTGTAACAACTGTAACAACTGTAACAACTGTAACAACTGTAACAACTGTAACAACTGTAACAACTGTAACAACTGTAACAACTGTAACAACTGTAACAACTGTAACAACTGTAACAACTGTAACAACTGTAACAACTGTAACAACTGTAACAACCGTAACAACCGTAACAACCGTAACAACCGTAACAACCGTAACAACCGTAACAACCGTAACAACCGTAACAACCGTAACAACCGTAACAACCGTAACAACCGTAACAACCGTAACAACCGTAACAACCGTAACAAATGTAACAAATGTAACAAATGTAACAAATGTAACAAATGTAACAAATGTAACAAATGTAACAAATGTAACAAACGTAACAAACGTAACAAACGTAACAAACGTAACAAATGTAACAAATGTAACAAATGTAACAAATGTAACAAATGTAACAAATGTAATAAATTTAATAAATTTAATAAATGTAATAAATGTAATAAATGTAATAAATGTAATAACTGATGTAACTGTAATAATAGTAATAATATAATAAGTATAATAAGCATAGTAACTATAATAACTGTAATAACTGTAATAACTGCAATAACTGTAATAACTGTAATAACTGTAATAACTGTAATAACTGTAATAACTGTAATAACTGTAATAACTGTAATAACTGTAATAACTGTAATAACTGTAATAACTGTAATAACTGTAATAACTGTAATAACTGTAATAACTATAATAACTATAATAACTATAATAACTATAATATAACTATAATATAACTATAATATAACTATAATATAACTATAATATAACTATAATATAACTATAATATAACTATAATATAACTATAATATAACTATAATATAACTATAATATAACTATAATATAACTATAATATAACTATAATATAAAATAGGCCGGACAATTAATTGAATGACATAACGATTATATTAACTGTAATAATAATAATAATAATAATAATAATAAAAAAAAAAAAAAAAAAAAAATAATAATAATAATAATAATAATAATAATAATAATAATAATAATAAAAAAAAATAAAAAATAATAATAAAAAAAATAATAATAATCATAATAATAATAATAATAATAATAATAATAATAATAATAATAATAATAATAACAATATTAACTATAATTTTATAACCGACCAAATGCGCAGGAATCGCAGCTAAACGGCGCAACCAACAAACCAGCCAGGTGCTGTGAGCATGGACTGACACAAGTAGTTAGACACAACCCACAAACCAGTCAGGTGCTGTGAGCATGGACTGACACAAGTAGTTAGACACAACCAACAAACCAGCCAGGTGCTGTGAACATGGACTCACACAAGTAGTTAGACACAACCAACAAACCAGCCAGGTGCTGTGAACATGGACTCACACAAGTAGTTAGACACCACCAACAAACCAGTCAGGTGCTGTGAGCACGGACTCACACAAGTAGTTAGACACCACCAACAAACCAGTCAGGTGCTGCGAGCATGGACTCACACAAGTAGTTAGACACCACCAACAAACCAGTCAGGTGCTGCGAGCATGGACTCACACAAGTAGTTAGACACCACCAACAAACCAGTCAGGTGCTGTGAGCACGGACTCACACAAGTAGTTAGACACCACCAACAAACCAGTCAGGTGCTGGAGCATGGACTCACACAAGTAGTTAGACACCACCAACAAACCAGTCAGGTGCTGGACATGGACTCACACAAGTAGTTAGACACCACCAACAAACCAGTCAGGTGCTGTGAGCAGGACTCACACAAGTAGTTAGACACCACCAACAAACCAGTCAGGTGCTGGACATGGATCACACAAGTAGTTAGACACCACCAACAAACCAGTCAGGTGCTGTGAGCACGGACTCACACAAGTAGTTAGACACAACCAACAAACCAGTCAGGTGCTGTGAGCATGGACTCACACAAGTAGTTAGACACAACCAACAAACCAGTCAGGTGCTGTGAGCACGGACTCACACAAGTAGTTAGACACCACCAACAAACCAGTCAGGTGCTGTGAGCATGGACTCACACAAGTAGTTAGACACAACCAACAAACCAGTCAGGTGCTGTGAGCATGGACTCACACAAGTAGTTAGACACAACCAAAAAACCAGTCAGGTGCTGTGAGCAGGACTCAACAAGTAGTTAGACACAACCAACAAACCAGTCAGGTGCTGTGAGCATGGACTCACACAAGTAGTTAGACACCACCAACAAACCAGTCAGGTGCTGTGAGCACGGACTGACACAAGTAGTTAGACACAACCAACAAACCAGTCAGGTGCTGTGAGCATGGACTCACACAAGTAGTTAGACACAACCAACAAACCAGTCAGGTGCTGTGAGCATGGACTCACACAAGTAGTTAGACACAACCAACAAACCAGCCAGGTGCTGTGAGCACGGACTCACACAAGTAGTTACACACAACCAACAAACCAGCCAGGTGCTGTGAACATGGACTCACACAAGTAGTTAGACACAACCCACAAACCAGTCAGGTGAAGTGAGCATGGACTCACACAAGTAGTTAGACACAACCCACAAACCAGTCAGGTGCTGTGAGCACGGACTCACACAAGTAGTTAGACACAACCAACAAACCAGCCAGGTGCTGTGAGCATGGACTGACACAAGTAGTTAGACACAACCCACAAACCAGTCAGGTGAAGTAAGCATGGACTCACACAAGTAGTTAGACACAACCCACAAACCAGTCAGGTGCTGTGAGCATGGACTCACACAAGTAGTTAGACACAACCAACAAACCAGTCAGGTGCTGTGAACATGGACTCACACAAGTAGTTAGACACCACCAACAAACCAGTCAGGTGCTGGAGCATGGACTCACACAAGTAGTTAGACACCACCAACAAACCAGCCAGGTGCTGTGAGCATGGACTCACACAAGTAGTTAGACACCACCAACAAACCAGTCAGGTGCTGTGAGCATGGACTCACACAAGTAGTTAGACACCACCAACAAACCAGCCCCGGTGCTGTGACATGGACTCCACAAGTAGTTAGACACAAACCCAAAAAACCAGCAGGTGCTGTGAACATGGACTCACACAAGTAGTTAGACACCACCAACAAACCAGTCAGGTGCTGTGAGCATGGACTCACACAAGTAGTTAGACACCACCAACAAACCAGTCAGGTGCTGTGAGCATGGACTCACACAAGTAGTTAGACACAAACCCAAAAAACCAGTCAGGTGCTGGAGCATGGACTCACACAAGTAGTTAGACACAACCAACAAACCAGTCAGGTGCTGTGAGCATGGACTCACACAAGTAGTTAGACACAAACCCAAAAAACCAGTCAGGTGCTGTGAGCATGGACTCACACAAGTAGTTAGACACCACCAACAAACCAGCAGGTGCTGTGAGCATGGACTACACAAGTAGTTAGACACAACCAACAAACCAGCAGGTGCTGTGAGCATGGACTGACACAAGTAGTTAGACACAACCAACAAACCAGTCAGGTGCTGGAGCAGGACTACAAAGTAGTTAGACACAACCAACAAACCAGTCAGGTGCTGGAGCATGGACTGACACAAGTAGTTAGACACAACCAACAAACCAGCAGGTGCTGTGAGCATGGACTACACAAGTAGTTAGACACAACCAACAAACCAGCCAGGTGCTGTGAGCATGGACTCACACAAGTAGTTAGACACAAACCCAAAAAACCAGTCAGGTGCTGTGAGCATGGACTCACACAAGTAGTTAGACACCACCAAAAAACCAGTCAGGTGCTGTGAGCATGGACTCACACAAGTAGTTAGACACAAACCAAAAAACCAGCAGGTGCTGTGAGCATGGACTCACACAAGTAGTTAGACACCACCAACAAACCAGCAGGTGCTGTGAGCACGGACTCACACAAGTAGTTAGACACAAACCCAAAAAACCAGTCAGGTGCTGTGAGCACGGACTCACACAAGTAGTTAGACACAACCAACAAACCAGTCAGGTGCTGTGAGCACGGACTCACACAAGTAGTTAGACACAACCAACAAACCAGTCAGGTGCTGTGAGCACGGACTCACACAAGTAGTTAGACACAACCAACAAACCAGTCAGGTGCTGTGAGCATGGACTCACACAAGTAGTTAGATACAACGGGCCCGCAGGGGATTTTCGTGGAAAAGCAATTTCGAGAAACACATTTTGCCTGTGTTTCTGTCTTGTTGTCTACAGTTGTGCTGCACATTACTGATATACAGAGTAGCAGTAGTTTAGTCGGTATGTTCACATGTATTCTTCAATGTGTTCGTTTTGTTCAGACTGTCAATGGGCAGATTTAACAAAACGACTGTGGAAATGCTGGTTCGACGTGGTGTCGATATCAATTATTATAATTTCGAGCAGACGATATACATTTTTCTGTTGAGATTCAACATGTTTTGATGTCATTACGCTAAAAAATGTCTTGCTTTTGTCAATGTTTGTTTTTGACAGAGAAGAAAAACTATTTTGTAACACAGTTTGGGATATTATATGTTGCATTTTTGATCTTGATGTATGCCTTGGGGTGTAACTTACTTATTAGAATGACACTACTGCAAAACATAATGCTATATATATATATATATATATATATATATATATATATATATATATATATATATATATATATATATATATATTATATATATATATATGTTGATGTTTTATGTGATAAAACTACTACTTATACTAGAACCAATACGAATACTAATAATACTACTAGTTCTTATACTACTACTACTATGTTTTGAATATCATGCCGTAGAGACAGTGAAATATTGCTGCACGTAGAAGCCTACATAGTTGACCTAGTTAGCCGGATCAATGATCAAAACAACAGGCTTACACGACGCCGGACATTATCTCGCTCGTACACGCACGCCCGCATTCACATGCCCGTGTAGACACGCCAACGTCGACGGCCACTTCTCGGCGGGACAAAGCGACGAGGGACAACTGCTCGCATGTCGATAAATCATCAACTACCAGGTGTGCAGGTAAAAACTGAGCGGCGACCGATCAAAGTCTAAGCTCCAGATCGATGACTCTCCCCCGGGGGATGGCAGTTGGGTTCCTGGACAGCCTTGGCCTGGACCCAGGGGTTAATCCCTCCCTCGAATAAACGTCCATCAATCCGCGCGCGTTGTGACAACCCGTCGCTCACGCTAGATACTCTGTACCCGTTGCACCGCCGCGGCTCCACGAAAGACAACTTCTTAAGTCGTTCTCGGTAGTGTTTGCGAGAAAAGCATCAGTTGGCATTTTCAGGAGACCCAAAATAGCTTTTCGTGTAATCGGTGGCAGTGACAATAGCACAGGTTGGACACTTCGATACGTAATACACACACACACACACACACACACACACACACACAAAACACACACACACACACACACACACACACACACACACACACACACACACACACACACACACACACACACACACACACACACACACACACACACACACACACACACACACACACACACACACAAAACACACACACACACACACACACACACACACACACACACACACACACACACACACACACACACACACACACACACACACACACACACACACACACACACACACACACACAAAAAAAACACACAAAAAAAAACAAAAAAAAACAAAAAAAACACATTCAATCATAATCATCATTAATCTAATTATACAAATTTTCACATATTTATTATTTATTATTATTATATATATATATATATAATTAGAATACGTGCAATATATAGTATAACAACATAGTATATATACAGGGAGAAATAACGAATACAAATGTATATGTATGTATGACATATTAGTTACGAAAAAACAAAAGGCAACATTTCTAATGCTCATTATTATTCATTCTATTAACTGCTTAATTAGTGGTAACAAATATTGCGTAGCATATTTATGTATTTTATTGTTATTATTATCATCACTAGTATTGTTGTTGTTGGCGTTACAAGTGTATGTGTAAACTAAACGCGACTTTCTAACATCATTACCATCATCATCATCTTCTTCATCATCGTCATCACCACCACCACAACCACCACCACTGCCGCCACCGCCATCACCATCGCTGCCACGACGATTTGTTTACGTTTCTTGTTATTACGACTGCCTGGTACTATGCGTGCTGTCCGGACATTTTCTCCGTATTCTTCCTGTCTTAATCATCGCAGACCTGTTCCTTCCGCGCCGTTTTACAGCTGTTATTATAACGAAGCCATAGCGGAAGGACCCTAGCACGAAGACCGTGCATTGAAAATCCAGGAGTTTGCCCGGAAGCTTGCCTGGAGAAGGCGGCCTCATCGATCAGAGACGATCGACTGGGGCGGCAGGCGCATGTGACGGTTCGACCCGAGAAGGTGACGACTGGCCGGGTGCACGAGGCGTAGAGCGTGTTGTGGTCATTGTAGCATCGGGCGATAGTTTTATGTTTTCAAAGAGTTGTCAACGTACAGAAGGTGTAGCTCATACGGGTAGTTTCTACGTAGTGACATTTTGCTTTCTAGTATAGTATGTGTAGTTGCAATGGGGCGCGCGCAGGTGTGGGTGTTTGTTAGTGCATGTGTGTGCGTGTGTGTATATACATATATATATATATACATATATATATATATTATATATATATACATATATATATATAGTTGCATATATATATATATATATATATATATATATATATATATATATATATATATATATTGCAACTGAATATATAGTTGCACACACACGCACATACACGCACACACGCATACTCACACACGCACTCACGCACACAAGCACACACACACACACACATACGCACACATACACACACACACACACACACACACACACACACACACACACACACACACACACACACACACACACACACACACACACACACACACACAAATGGATGCATGAATGCAATTAAGTTATGGTCAGTGTTTCAATGTGAATCGATGACACGTTGTCCAGGCGGCTGGCAGTGATTAGGATAAAGACGGCTTGGAGGCGATGTGTCACGGTCAGTCGTTACTCATCATTGTCCGAATAATGGACATCGAAGTGACCAGGCTGTATAAACAGATTAAACACTGACCAGGCAATTAAATATTAATATATTATGGTTCAATGATGAGCAAATTAAGGTCGCCTCGTTTACAAACGCAGTAATTTGTAATGTCAAGCAACAACGCGTAGTGGTCAGGGAGCAATAAGTGGTGATCTCAGCAGATATCGACAGTAAATACTGACCAGGCACTAATAACAAATGACCTGGTAGCAGTAAGTAGCGGTCACACAACATTGAATATTAGCCAGGCTGCAATGGATATAATGTTATGAGTGTGAGTGTATTGAAAAATATTAATTAGGGAGATGTTTTTTGCAGATGACGCTGCTCTGGCCGCTCACAGTAAGGGAGCTTTGCAACGTCTTATGGGCTTATTTGCTCATGCCTGCAGAGATTTCGTCTCACAATAAGTCTCAAG
>JAODUO010001013.1:180000-187500 GCA_025642075.2 Ridgeia piscesae
ATCACGACACGTCGTCACCCCCCGTGGAGTGCAAGGCTGTTCGCGCCGTGACGCCACAGCCACGGTGTCAATGTTGTCCTTCACCCGGAGTCGTGACAATTATTCATCTCGCATTGCCACCTCTGACAGGTGACAGCTCGCGGTGTAAATTGCTGACTTTACCGGTTGGGAACAGTTAATGATAGGTGTGCTGTACTTACCTGGCTGTCCAGTGCGAGTCCGGGTCTTCTCTGTTCAAATGTGTAGTGTCCGAATATTTGAGTAACGTGCGCTGTCTGTTTAATAGTAGCAAGTGTAGTCATGTTTGTTGTAAAGGGGCGGATGTAGGGGGCTAGTGGTGAGGCTTCTACTGTTTGTGGAGTGCTTAGCCCCCACATAGACTGGGGAACAGGGGGTAGACTCCCCAAATCACGTTTCCGCCCCGCCAGTGTACCATAAGAAACGCCGGGAAGATGCGAACATGTTAGAAGAGTAAGAACATATCCATAAAAGCAGATGGAAACACGGGAGACTGGGGACATGGGACACTGGGGACACGGAGTCTGGGGACATGGGACACTGGGGACACGGGAGACTGCGGACATGGGAGACTGGGGGCATGGGAGACTGGGGACACGGGAGACTGGGGACACGGGAGACTGGGGACACGGGAGACTGGGGACATAGGAGACTGGGGACACGGGAGACTGGGGACATGGGACACTGGGGACACGGGAGACTGGGGACATGGGAGACTGGGGAAACGGAGTCTGGGGACATGGGACACTGGGGACACGGGAGACTGGAAACACGGGAGACTGGGTACACGGGAGACTGGAAACACGGGAGACTGGGGAAACGGAGTCTGGGGACATGGGAGACTGGGGACATGGGAGACTGGGGACACGGGAGAGTGGGGACATGTGAGACTGTGGACATGGGAGACTAGGGACATGGGAGACTGTGGACATGGGAGACTGGGGACATGGGAGAATGGGGACATGGGAGAATGGGGACATGGGAGAATGGGGACATGGAAGACTGGGGACACGGGAGACTGGGGACACGGGAGACTTGGGACACGGGAGACTGGGGCATGGGAGACTGGGACACGAGAGACTGGGGACACGGGAGACTGGGGACACGGGAGACTGGGGATATAGGAGACTTGGGCATGGGAGACTGGGGATACGGGAGACTGGGGACATGGAAGACCGGAGACACGGGAGACTGGGGACACGGGAGACTGGGGACATGGGAGAGTGGGGACATGGGAGACTGGGGACAAGGGAGACTGGGAACATGGAAGACCGGGGACACGGGAGACTGGGGACAAGGTAGACTGTGGACATGGAAGACTGGGGACATGGGAGAGTGGGGACATGGGAGACTGGGGACATGGGAGACTGGGGACATGGGAGACTGGGGACATGGAAGACTGGGGACATGGGAGACTGGGGACATGGGAGACTGGGGATATGGGAGACTGGGGACAGGGAAGACTGGGGACATGGAAGACTGGGGACACAGGAGACTGGGGACACGGGAGGCTGGGGACATGGAAGACTGGGGACACGGGAGACTGAGGACACGGGAGACTGGGGACACGGGAGACTAGGAACATGGGAGACTGGCGACACGTGAGATTGGGGACACGGGAGACTGGGGACATGGGAGACTGGGGACATGGGAGACTGGGGCATGGGAAACTGGGGACATGGGAGACTGTGGACATGGGAGACTGTGGACATGGGAGACTGTGGACATGGGGAATGGGGACATGAGAGAATGGGGACATGGGAGAATGGGGACATGGGAGACTGGGGACATGGGAGACTGTTGACATGGGAGAATGGGGACATGGAAGACTGGGGACATGGAAAACTGGGGACACGGGAGATTGGGGACACGGGAGACTGGGGACATGGGAGACTGGGGACATGGGAGACTGGGGACATGGAAGACTGGGGACACGGGAGACTGGGGACATGGAAGACTTTGGACACGGGAGACTGGGAACACGGGAGACTGTGGACACGGGAGACTGGGGACAAGGGAGAATGGGGACATGGGAGACTGGGGACATGGGAGACTGTGGACATGGAGACTGTGGACATGGGAGACTGGGGACAAGGGAAACTGGGGACAAGGGAAACTGGGGACATGGGAGACTGTGGACATGGGAGACTGGGGACATGGGAGACTGGGGACATGGAAGACTGGGGACACGGGAGACTGGGAACACGGGAGACTGTGGACACGGGAGACTGGGGACAAGGGAGAATGGGGACATGGGAGACTGTGGACATGGGAGACTGTGGACATGGGAGACTGGGGACAAGGGAAACTGGGGACAAGGGAAACTGGGGACATGGGAGACTGTGGACATGGGAGACTGGGGACATGGAAGACTGGGGACACGGGAGACTGGGGACATGGAAAACTTTGGACACGGGAGACTGGGAACACGGGAGACTGTGGACACGGGAGACTGGGGACAAGGGAGACTGTGGACATGGGAGAATGGGGACAAGGGAGACTGGGGACATGGGAGACTGTGGACATGGGAGACTGTGGACATGGGAGACTGTGGACATGGGAGACTGGGGACAAGGGAAACTGGGGACAAGGGAAACTGGGGACATGGGAGACTGTGGACATGGGAGACTGGGGACATGGGAGACTGGGGACATGGGAGACTGTGGACATGGGAGACTGGGGACAAGGGAAACTGGGGACAAGGGAAACTGGGGACATGGGAGACTGTAGACATGGGAGACTGTGGACATGGGAGAATGGGGACATGGGAAAATGGGGACATGGGAGACTGGGGACATGGGAGACTGGGGACATGGGAAAATGGGGACGTGGGAGACTGTGGACATGGGAGACTGGGGACATGGGAGACTGGGACATGGGAGAATGGGGACATGGGAGACTGTGGACATGGGAGACTGGGGACATGGGAGACTGTGGACATGGGAGACTGGGACATTGGAGACTGGGGACATGGGAGACTGTGGGCATGAGAGACTGTGGACATGGAAGACTGGGGACATGGGAGACTGTGGACATGAGAGACTGTGGACATGGGAGACTGTGGACATGGGAGACTGTGGACATGGGAGACTGGGGACATGGGAGACTGTGGACATGGAAGACTGGGGACATGGGAGACTGTGGACATGGGAGACTGTGGACATGGGAGACTGTGGACATGAGAGACTGTGGACATGGAAGACTGGGGACATGGGAGACTGCGGACATGAGAGACTGTGGACATGGGAGACTGTGGACATGGGAGACTGTGGACATGGGAGACTGGGGACATGGGAGACTGGGGACATGGGAGACTGTGGACATGAGAGACTGTGGACATGGGAGACTGTGGACATGGGAGACTGTGGACATGAGAGAGTGTGGACATGGGAGACTGTGGACATGGGAGACTGTGGACATGGGAGACTGGGGACATGGGAGACTGTGGACATGGAAGACTGGGGACATGGGAGACTGTGGACATGGGAGACTGTGGACATGGGAGACTGTGGACATGGGAGACTGTGGACATGGGAGACTGGGGACATGGGAAAATGGGGACATGGGAAAATGGGGACATGGAAAAATGGGGACATGGTTATCGTAGAAATCGTGTATTGGATGATTGTGCCCCCACCAGTCAAACGTCAAACAGGAGGTATAGGACAATTATGGGCACAACGGGGACGGACATTGTCAACAGGAACCCCCCCGTCTTCCTATGTCTGTCTGTCTGTCCCGAATGAGACAAACACATGCAACGAGACAAGAAGCCCAATTTCGGGGGCCGTGGCGCGAGACAGTAGGGAAGGCTGGTGGCGGTAAAATTCCGGCATTTCTTGCCCTCCAGAACTGAAAAAAAATTCAATATTTAGCGACGGGCGGAAATTACTAGTGTTTTTTCCGGTCGTTGGTTGAACATGCGATTTACCTGGCACCCACTTAGGGAAGAGTGTTAGTGTTTTGGGGCAAATCGAGGTCCATTACTACTCCAAGGTGTGGAACCCTGTGACGTCCAAATAGGAACGAGTCAGACCATCTTCAAATTCAGGTAGGCCTAATACGTCAGTTACTATTACATCGCTTCCTGTTTCTATTACATTGGTCGTTTGTTCACTCTATGACTATTACGTCACATTTGTAATCGTTACTATTACATATTACAATTACCCCAGGCACGAGATGCACAAAGTTGTACGTCAACAGTTACCACAAACCTTCGTGATCTCGATTTGCTGATAATGGAACACAACAAATGCCACGCTATTATATCGGAGATGCATCTATAATATCGAAGCGCATAAATAGTCACTACAGCTGTTTGCTCTATACGTTTTATCACACGCGTGCATCATGCAACAGAACATTACACCTGTCCGTCAAGTGACCAGTTGCCTAGCAAAAGCTTTATAGAAAACGTGTCCGGGAGTGTGGGTGTACCGTAATAATGTTAAATAAAAATGGTAATTTAACAGGATATTTTATTTTTATTTTATAATATTTATTTGTTTATTTATTGATATATTTATTAGCTTAACATAGATTGTTTAGATATTTTAATATATATATATATATATATATATATATATATATATATATATATATATATATATATATATACTTTTATTTATTAGCTTAACATATTTTTCATTTTAAAGGACTTCCTAGAGATCAAAATAATATATTTTTAATGGATAATTTATCATTTTTAAGACCAAAAACTTACTGGTGTGTTTAGACTAATAACGACCAAATTAATGGTCGTTCCCAAATACTATTCGAATTATTTAAACGAGCATTTACCAGCTGCTGAGTTGAACAAACAACTGCACGCATTCAGTGTGTCAACGATGAGGCCAGAACACGGACACTTAGCTTTAATTACCCATCATTGCCCGTGCTGGGCGGACGGAGAATGATTGACACTTCCTTGAATTGTTCTCTGAAGTAATGTGGCTTCTGAAATCACGTGCCTCGACGGAAGACGTACACGTGATCAAGCGAACATCTACATCGATAACCAGTTATGTAACTAATATTCCGTGGCCATGAGTGGCATTGGACGATATAACATCAAGATCAAATAAACACACACGTACGTGCACACACTTCACGCGCACGCGCACGCGCACGCGCACGCGCACGCACACGCACACGCACACGCACACGCACACGCACACGCACACGCACACGCACACGCACACGCACACGCACACGCACACGCACACGCACACGCGCACAGCGCACACGCGCACACGCGCACACGCGCACGCGCGCGCGCACACATACAAACACAAACACAAACACAAACACAAACACAAACACAAACACAAACACAAACACAAACACAAACACAAACACAAACACAAACACAAAAACACACACACACACACACACACACACACACACACACAGACACAGACACAGACACAGACACAGACACAGACACAGACACAAACACAAACACAAACACAAACACACACACGCATGTACGCACGCACGCACACACACACGCACACGCACACGCACACGCACACGCACACGCACACGCACACGCACACGCACACGCACACGCACACGCACACGCACACGCACACGCACACGCACCACACGCACACGCACACGCACACGCACACACACACACACACGCGCGCGCACAAAATCAAACAATGCTAAAGTTGCGCCTTTGGAGGCTGGCAGAAGGTTTTCCAAATAATAAGCCTACATTAAAAAGTAACTTTTAATGTGTATTTGAACATTTCGCGTTTGTCAAACTATGTTATTTTTGGGCTATAGTAGTGCCTGCCTGTAGTAAATGTGCAAGGAAAGACACTCGGTTTGCATACATCAGTTTTACCTGACGATATGTGATGACGACGGCTTGGCGAGTACACGTATTAAGGCAGCTTCGCAAACTGGCAGCGATTTGGTTTGGTTGGAAGACCGAAAGTTTTGCAATTGTCCTCCTGTTCTGGGGGTTTAACCAGTTTAGTAAATTACCATAACACTGGATTCTCGTGGATAATGGTGTAATACAAAATGGATAGCTCTCTGCGTTTGATTTGTTTCTGGTTGCTTGATGTGACATTCGTGGTATGAATACCACAATTGATCACGCGTACGTCGATATGTTGTGAAAGATAAATGTCAGGATTGCACAATAGTTTCTCAATATCTAGTCTAGTATATCTACCAACCAAACGGGCTGTTGAAATTCACGTAGTCTTAGTGCATCATGAGAATGATTCGATAATCTTACAATTATCCGCCAGGTGGCAGCATATATTATAATATACCACCAGATGGCAGCATTTACTCTAGCAAGCACAACAGTGGTCCAAACCTGTTTAGGCGGCGACCCAAACACCTATGACGCGACTTGCTTTGGCGACCCACGCTTTTTAACAAGTAACTTTGTTAATAAATATAAATCGACATAACAAAGACAATTTATAAATAAAAACATTGATTAATTGTCCATATTGAACCACGTCAACGCTCCACCAAGTCTACACGTGTTATTGATGTAGAAAGACAAGCCTGGTTCCTACTCATTTAGCGTTCCAAGGCTAACGCTTTTTCATTTTTTATTATAACCCCGAAGTATACTGATTTAATGCCGAAATCAGCCGCCATACCACTATTTCGTGGTTTGTAATCCTGCCTAAATGACATTTTACGTTGGAAACGTCACAAAAATAAATACTGTGCATATACGTTTAGAGGGCTCGACTTTAAAGAGGTTGACGCATTTCAACAACCATTATCAAAACATTAGAACAAACCATTTAGAGGATTTGTGACTATGACTTGATGAGCACGGAACAACGCTATGTTATAAATAATTTGTCAAAGTTGGATATAATTGATCACTGGGCGCAGTTGGGGTAATGTTTGTGTTGTTGATCGTGTCCCATACACCCTTAGATTGTGGCTTATATTTGTAAATATGTGATATATCTCTTGGTATATATAAGAGCATGTTACAAGCTAACAGACTAATCCGTTTGCAAAATTCAACAAGTGTAACTTAATAGTGTATGACCTCCCATCAATACTATTTGGCCGACCGTGTACCCATGAGGTGTCAACCGTCTACCACCTTAAGACACCCCAAAAATCAATTGTGCACTCATTATTCAACGTTTACAGCTCCAACCAGGATATATAACGACCGTTAAATGTTACAAGAAAATGTTTAACAAGGTTTTTTTTAAAGAAAAGACCCATTGGTTAAATATGAATACTTACACAATTCAACAACGTCAACAATAGATAAAAAAGGAGGATGGACAAGAATACAATGGCAAGGCAATTATGCAATTATGGCAAGTAATGTTAATAGCATACAATAAACGGAATATTTAATAAGACATTTGCAATATTTTGTGACGTTCCTGATATTAAAGATTGAATTAATTTCTTCGCAATAATTTTGTTTACCGTCTACCGTTTGTTTCACTGTGTCTCCTGTAATGAAGG
>JAODUO010001013.1:195000-205000 GCA_025642075.2 Ridgeia piscesae
ATACATACATACATACATACATACATACATACATACATACATACATACACACACACACAACACACACACACACACACACACACACACACACACACACACACACACACATACATACATACATACATACAAGTCAAAGTTGTCTAAACTGAAATGAGTATATTTTAAAACACAACATACGACGGGTAGGACATCCTAATTATGTGATCCGTTTCGTCCTCTTTCAGTTCCCCTATCCATGACAACGGATATTTTACGTGTTGCAGTTTATATGATACGTCACGTGACCTGTCGACTCGTGGCGGTTGTGACACTCACGGTCGGAGTCGCGTTGCTATGGCGACAGATAGTGACAGTCCCGCGTGGATCTGTCGCGTCTCGATGGGGCGAAGGGACAAATGGCCGTGACGCGACCATCCGCATCACAGTCTTCAAAGGCCGTGACGCGCCCATCCACACGACCGCGTCCACTCCAACCACGCATGCGTCGTGGGGCGAGTTTAATCTGCCCCCTGTGGTAAACAACACCGACCGACACGTCACCCCGAGGTCACGCCCCGGCATACCCCGCATCATCCACCAGACGTGGTCGGGTGAAGACGTTCCCTCCCAGTTCACCCCGTGGGTGAGCTCGTGGATGGAACAGAACCCGTCGTGGGAGTATTGGTTTTGGACGGACGAGGACATCCGGTGCTTCGTCGCCCACCACTTCCCGCTGTACCTCGACCTGTATGACGGCTACGAGTACAACATCAACAGGGCAGACGTCATGAGGTACTTGTTAGCTTAACTTAATAATTGTATAAATATTTTTTTTACAAAATTGGACGCTTTCAGTTGTAATTGTGAATACATTTAAAATGGTATTTTAGTCCTCTTATAATGTATGTTTACTAATTTAAATTATATTTTTAGAAGATAATTTATATATATATATATATATATATATATATATATTAAAACAATTTTAAAGGACATTTTGTATATACCTATTTATTAACTACTTTACACCACAATTATTATTAAATTGATAATCTGTTATTTAAATTGTTTCTTTCTTTATTTATTATATTAAAAACATTATGTACAATGTATATCTTATATCTATATATTATATTTATTGTATTTATTTTATTGTATATATAGGCACTATATGAGTCAACGCCAGACTACATTCCAATTCATCATGTAATGCACGTTCAATATGGCAATAAAGCTTTATTATTATTATTATACTTTATATCCCATGTTTATACATCATCATTATCTTCATCATCATCGTCGTGGTTGGGCGAAGGCCTCATCATGCTGCTTCCACATCTGCCTGTCTTGCGCTATCCTCTGCCAGATAGTAGCCTTCCAGTGGTCGTCTAGTTCGTCTCTCCACCGTCTCGCCCGTCTTCCTCTAGATCGTTCCCTTCGTAGGGTTTCCAGGTGGTGTACGCAAAGTCCATCGGTTATCTCGTATTCTGCCCAGGTCCACTTCCTTTATCTGACCTTTATCTTACCTATATACATATATTTAATTATTCTTACACATGTCCAACGAATGGACGGCTTAAGTAACATGTTCATGTTATTTACCTGTTGTTGTTGTTTCACGTATTTGCTTTCTAAAATTTATAATACAGTATCTCCTAGTTTAAATTGCCGGACATCTTTGTTCTTTGCCCCTTGCTGAGTGGGGGTTCAGTTTCTTCTTTTATTTTTCTTGCTATTTCTTCCGGCCACTCCCCCTTTTCACCTGTAAGGACCATCCAGTCATGAGTGTTAACGGAGACCCACTTCCACTCCAAAAAGTATTCCGACGTTTCTCTGTTTAATCGAGGTAATATAATCGGACCACATGGCGTCCAGTTTTCCTTCCCGTAGGTCAATGTCTTCTCTCTGTCTCTCTGTATCTCTGCCTGCTGCCTGCCTGCCTGCCTTCCTGCCTGCCTGCCTTCCTGCCTGCCTGCCTTCCTGCCTGCCTGCCTGCCTGCCTGCCTGCCTGCCTGCCTGCCTGCCTGCCTGCCTGCCTGCCTGCCTGCCTGCCTGCCTGCCTGCCTGCCTGCCTGCCTGCCTGCCTGCCTGCCTGCCTGCCTGCCTGCCTGCCTGCCTGCCTGCCTGCCTTCCCGCCTGCCTGCCTGCCTTCCTGCCTGCCTGCCTTCCCGCCTGCCTGCCTGCCTGCCTGCCTGCCTGCCTGCCTGCCTGCCTGCCTGCCTGCCTGCCTCCCGCCTGCCTGCCTGCCTGCCTGCCTGCCTGCCTGCCTGCCTGCCTGCCTGCCGCCTTCCCGCCTGCCTGCCTGCCTTCCCGCCTGCCTGCCTGCCTTCCCGCCTGCCTGCCTGCCTTGCCTGCCTGCCTGCCTGCCTGCCTGCCTGCCTGCCGCGCGCGCGCACACACACACACACACACACACACACACACACACACACACACACACACACACACACACACACACACACACACACACACACACACACACACACACACACACAACACACACAACACACACACACACACACACACACACACACACACACACACACACACACACACACACGCACGCACACGCGCGCGCGTAACTGTATAACATTATATTACGATAAACGATAAACAAATACATAAAGTGCCTTCTGAGATGTGAGATGATAAGTAAATAAACGTGTTCGTACGAGGTACTTCGTGCTGTACGCCCACGGGGGCCTGTACGCTGACCTCGACATGGAGTGCGTACGTCCTCTCGACAACATCACGCGTCGTCACGCGTGCATGCTGACGGAGGAAAATCACGCACACACGTACGTCGTGCATCATCGGCCACCGCCCACCAACGTCATCAACTGCCTGATGGCGGGTCGACCTCGTCACCCTTACTTCCGTGACGTCATCCTCGAGCTGCCCGTGCAGAAGAGGCGAGGCAAGGACGGGGAAGTGCTCACCCAGACCGGGCCGTTCCTCATAGACGCCGTCCTCCGCAGGTGGGAACAGGCCGCGTTGTCCTTCGTTAAATGTTCACTCCGAGTTAAACTCCCATTACTGCACTGTACCGCCTTAACGTTCTCTCCTGTGTCAGAGCTATGGAATATAACCTTGATATGTCGTCCTGATTTTGCGATCTGTCCATCTAGATCAGGAACTATGATCGAGACCTGCACCTTTTATTACGAACTGTCCATCTAGATCAGGAACTATGACCGAGACTTGCACCTCTTATTACGAACTGTCCACCTAGATCAGGAACTATGATCGAGACTTGCACCTTGTATTACGAACTGTCCACCTAGATCAGGAACTATGACCGAGACCTGCACCTCTTATTACGAACTGTCCACCTAGATCAGGAACTATGATCGAGACCTGCACCTTTTATTACGAACTGTCCATCTAGATCAGGAACTATGACCGAGACTTGCACCTCTTATTACGAACTGTCCACCTAGATCAGGAACTATGATCGAGACCTGCACCTCTTATTACGAACTGTCCACCTAGATCAGGAACTATGATCGAGACCTGCACCTCTTATTACGAACTGTCCACCTAGATCAGGAACTATGATCGAGACCTGCACCTTTTATTACGAACTGTCCACCTAGATCAGGAACTATGATCGAGACCTGCACCTTTTATTACGAACTGTCCACCTAGATCAGGAACTATGACCGAGACCTGCACCTCTTATTACGAACTATCCACTTAGATCAGGAACTATGATCGAGACCTGCACCTCTTATTACGAACTATCCACTTAGATCAGGAACTATGACCGAGACCTGCACCTTTTATTACGAACTGTCCACCTAGATCAGGAACTATGACCGAGACCTGCACCTTTTATTACGAACTGTCCACCTAGATCAGGAACTACGATCGAGACCTGCACCTTTTATTACGAACTGTCCACCTAGATCAGGAACTATGACCGAGACCTGCACCTTTTATTACGAACTGTAAACGTTATCCATCCTCGCATATCAGGAAAATAATCGTGATCTGTCCCCCTGAATCAAGATATCAAACTGTTATCTGTCCCTAGAATCATGAATAATAACGGCGATCTGTTCCCTTGACAATAATAATAACCACCAACGGTCACCTGAATAATTATATATATAAACATGACCTGTCCCTCATAATAACCGAATAATAAGCGAATGAGAAACAATACACGTGATCTGTCTCTCTGAATGAGTAAATATAATGCGATCTGTCCTCAGATACCTGAACACGTCACACCCGCCGGAAGATGCCGTCACGGTGCTGCCCCCTGTCTATTTCAACGCGAGATATGACCCATCACAGTTGTCCTACCTGCAGTCTACGTGCCAGTGGCCGGAAGGTCTCAGCGACGCGGCCAGGCAAGTGTGCCGTCATCTCGTTGCCACTGGGTTCTCGAACACCCTCGCGCCATCGTCGGTCGCCGACCACCACTGGATGCACACGTATTGGAGCAAGAGTGGCTACAAGAGAAAGCCACTAGACTCAGTGCCCGCCATAGGTCGTCGCGTGGCCCTCCACTTTAACGTCCCCTACCGGAAGTCTCGTAGACGCACTCGCTCCACGACAGACAAGTGCTTCACACCACGACTAAAGTTCGGCCCATTCCGATAGGTGTGCTAGGATAGGTACATCTGTTGATTATTGTGGTATTGTTCTTGTGATGTATGTACTCGTGGGTTCTTATTGGTGTACCTTTGCTTGTGCTATGTGTTTTGTGCGTTCTGATCTGTGTACGTTTTGGTTCCAATACCTGCTGTTAATGTTTGCCATATTTGATTATATTAACACCGCGTACATTTATTGCGTCATGTGGAGAAGTGTTGATACTACGCCACGTGCATTTACTCATACGTGTTGAAACTCTCAAAGCGGAAGCTACCAATTAGCTTAGGTGTCACTGTTTTTTTTACCTTATATTATTTCACATTGTAAGATGTAACGAAAACGAGAGGTGTGAATTGAATATTACAAACGCACAGTGGGGGACCTGAACACTTCCAACAAATACTATTGGTCGGTTTACGACAATCCAAACAGGATTTAATGGCAATATATATATATATATATATATATATATATATATATATATATATATATATATATATATATATATATATATATATATATATTTATGTTAGTGAAAGACTCACTTGCAAATTTCGCGCAATAAAATAAATATGATTGACAATTTGGGGAACATTTCTCCTAGACATAACCAAATTGAAAAAATAAATTAACTTCTACCTTGTGATTCGCTGAAATAAAAATAGTGTAATAGATACTGTCAGAAATTAGATACTAAATAAACATGGACAAGTTTCAATAATGTGCTACACAAACAACGCCAGTTGCTGGTGTATAAATTACATTTCAAAAACGACACGGCACATTTGTTGTAACATGTTTTTCTTTTACAAATGTTTGTCCTAACTTAGCAAAGGACATAAGAAACCCGGGTGAACATATTTCTGTGTGTGACTACTTCTGTGGTAGTTTTGGACAAAGTTGTCCTCAAACATATAAATGAGGAAGAGTTTATAACTTACAGTCACTGTGTGAAATTGCGCACTTAAAATGTATTCAGGCTTTGAACATAAAAGGATAGATATCGCAAAGATCATGTGTGTTATTTACAAACTACTCATGTCAGTACGAAATACTTCGTATACAACTGGAGTGTTTCCATTACAAATTGCTAACTTAATAACTTTGTTTAAAATCCGAGACGAAATCTGATATTACAAATTTCTGTGTTGCCGACTTTCTAAAACAAAATTGAATGAAAAGACGTCTTCGCGCGATGTGGTGTCTTTGTAAACACTTTCTAAAACAAAATTGAATGAAAAGACGTCTTCGCGCGATGTGGTGTCTTTGTAAACACTTTCTAAAACAAAATTGAATGAAAAGACGTCTTCGCGCGATGTGGTGTCTTTGTAAACACCAACTAAACATTATATTAGAATCAAACTCCGTACACACCTGTCTACGTCGCATATTGTAACATGAATAATTGTTATGTCTATGTCTCATGCAATAATGAAATTGACACATGAAACATAAACTGCTGCGGACAATAAAAACAGGCAATTTATATTTCTGTAGATATAAAAGGGTTACTGGCCTCTAGACCATGGGATGCTTAGTAAGACGTTGAACTTTATGATGTTCGTGAAGTAGCAAATGATTAGGCAAATTCTGCCTCCCGAAGAGAAATCACAAACATAGACAGGTGTATCTTGAAGTTATTAAGGGTCACTTTTGGAGTTCCCTAAGGGTCTGTTTACGCCTAATAATGTTTGTTTTAATTATATTTGCAAAGTATCTAAATTAATAACATGTATACTGTTTGCAAAATATACGAACATATTTTGTGCTGGCAACGATTTTATTGTAGACAAATGCAACGTTTCAGACATGTATTGTGGCAATGTTTTGTCGTTGAAATAAACTGTATTTATTGACATCCTTCGGCGTTGTCTTAGGACTGACTAATTTCTTTGATAGCTATGGACGTTCTAAATATTGTAGGTGCCTATCCACACCAGCTGACATTCGTGTAGTGGCGATCAAATTCGATTTTAGCTAAAGGTGTTTTATAGGATGCCATCGCGAGATTTTAACTTCACTTCAAAATCGGTCGGTGGAGTCACGTGACACTTTCGCGTACGGCGCCTAGATTAATGAGTTAATGGTTTCTAATAATGACACATTTATTCCAAAGGGTACAGCATCTAACTATAATCGAGTATACGTTTTTGTTTTCTTCTGATACATGCGAGCAAGATGTATACCAATTTATGGTGTAAAGTGTTATAATTCACCACCAGCCTATATCACCATGAAGCCAATCTTTTTGTTAAGGAATTAAATATATATGTGTTCAGCAGATATATGTAACACATTTGAAATAGTATCACAAATATGTTATTCACCCACATACATTGCTTGCATCAACTGTGGGTGAAGTGTTAATAAGTGGTGTTTTTCCCGTACGGTTTCACTTATATAAATTTGATGATACTTGAAAAGTTTGATTAGTATCTGATGTGAAGACAACTGATTTCACTGACAACATTTATGCTTTATGTGAAGACAGTTAATGACACGACATTTACTGTTTAATGTGAAGAAATCACAATCACAATATTTACGAATTTATGTGAAGAACATTTAACTACGCATTGTTTTTATTGTTTGATATGAAGAGAGTTTACGATACTTATACATTTACTGTTTATCACGTAGACAATTGACGATACTTACACATGTAGTGTTTGTCATGGAGACAATTGACGATATTTATACATTTACTGTTTGTCATGTAGACAATTGACGATACTTATACATTTACTGTTTGTCATGTAGACAATTGACGATACTCGCAACATTCATAGATTCATTAGAAGATCGTTGTCGACCTACTGTCTACGTGTGCATTTCCTCTTTCATGTCGAGACGTGGAAGTACACGTTTGTGAACAAGGGACGGCGCCTAGGTTTTGGATGTTCCACAGTCACACTGCTTAGTCAGACAGAGCTGTACCCTCGGTGCCTGGGTTTGTGCGAACGTCCCTTTTAAAGTGTCTCCCCATCAGCTATGACTATGCAACGGGTCGACCAGTGACTATGTCATACGTGTGAAATGTCAGTCCTCAAGCATAGGACTGCTGATGTAGTCAATTGCAGGGGGCTCAGTTGAAGGGGGTTCAGTTGCAGGGGGTCAGTTGAAAGTTTGAATGAGACGTATTTCAAGGTATGAGGGGGTCAATTAAAGACATAAAAGGGGCAGTTGGAGATATAACGGGGGTCAATTGAAGGCTAACTTTATACACACAATTGCACACCCTGTGCGGATTACAACCGCAAAAAAGTGTGACGGCTAAAACCGTTAATCCAGTGTGACCGTTGCAGCTGAGTGACCGCTATTTGTTACACGTTTCCACGCAACCGCTCCGGATTTTTGGAACCGACTACCCTTTCCAGTACGAGAACTTAACAACAAGGACGCTTTTAAGAGTGCATTAAAATCACTATATTTTAACCAATATTTCAACTGCTGTAGCGGCAATACGTGAACTGTAAATTTGTGACTGTGCGTCATTCATACGGAGACTTTTAAAACATTATATTTTACATGTAGCTTCTTAAAAGACTTTAGATTTATGCATTTTAGCCTTCTATATTTGTATTTGTTTATTTTGCTTATTTTTTATATGTTTATATGACACATTGATAAAGTAGAGAAATTTTTTAGTCACATGTGTAAGTAATAATATAAATTTATATCTACTACATGTACATGTAAAACGCCATGAATAGTGTTAACTAGATTTGGAGCTAAATAAATATATTGTTATATCAATTTTACCACCACAACACTGTGGCAGCTACAATAATATGACCGTTACATCATGATGATTTTTATACCGTTATGACCATTACATAGGTGTGACCGCTACACCACTGTGACCGTTACACAAGAGTGACCGTGGTATCAGAATTACCATTACACCAGAATGACAGATACATCAATGTGAGCGTTGCACTAGTGTATCACTGACACCGTTACAACAATGTTACCGTTACACGAGTGTGAAAGTTACACATAAATTAGAGGGTCCGTCACTCAGTGCGACTATTAGACCAGAGTGACTGATTCAACAATGTGGCCGTTATACAGGAGTGACCGAAACACCAGTGTGCACATTATACCAGTGTGACAGTTATACCAAAATGACCGTTACATCAATGTGACTGTTTCATTGGTGGGACTGTTACACAAATGTGAGTGACCGTCTTGAATGTGTGACCATTATAACACTGTAACCGCTGTGATGTTTTCATCGGTGTGTGCTGTTCAAGCCACGACCTGAGTGCTACCGAAGAGTGACCGCTGCTCACACAGCGTGACGTCGAGTTGTCGTCCTCTGTTAACTGTGTCCCCGTGTCAATGTCTGTACAGATTAACTCTTGCATTGGCAACGCTAATAAATGCACAAACGATTACATTGTCCCGTCACCATATCAAATCACGGCCAATAAGCTTGACTCTCTCTATGGAAGGCACGTCAACAGTGAATTGGGTTGTACACTGGGTAACAGCTGCTTTTTGCTTTCTTCTCGTCTGGACACGCTGCATGAGTCTGGATGTCAGTCTCCAATAGATCCAAAGACTTGTGTCACAAGATTAATGACCCAATGACGTGTCACCAGTTTAATAATGCGCCGAATATGTCTCCAGGTTACAGGTGTGCATCATAATCTAGGCATTTCGCTTTCGGGCTCGTGACTAGTGTCTTTAACCTCGTGCTTAAAGGCTTTAAAGTAGTGCTATGTATAGAGCCATATTAAAGGAAGTAATTCGGAAGCGAGTCTGTGTTTGGCGAGTGGCCAATCTGAGCAGATAACGCGGTTTCCTGTCAGTGCACAATAGGTTATTATAAACCTTAGATCTGCCATAAACAGTTGCTTGAAATACCTACGCTATCATACCTGTGGTTAGTGATAAACAATACGAAGGTTGTAGATGTGATTGAATGGTTGAGAAGATGGAAGTGAACGTGGACACGGCTAATCTGTAGGACGCGAGAGAGAGGGTTGACATCGCGGGCCACCACCGGCATGAACGTCCTCTGCTGGAGTTACGTTTACTGACCAGCGGCGACATCTTTGCTATTTTGCTGCAGGCCAAATTGTGTCGTATTTAGTTGTATTATCTCCATATTTAGTATACATTGTGTCGTATTTAGTTGTATTATCTCCATATTTAGTATAAATAGTTCGATTGTGTTACTGGATTGTGTACATGCCACTGCACTAACGTAGTAACCAGACACTTGTGTAAACTTACTTATAGTGTGTACAATTGTGGGTAATTTGCGATTGATTGCAGACTCGCTACTTGTCACCTGACGTCATGGAAACAAAGCAAGCGTTAAACGATGGCTAGTCACTTGTTGAGTAACATCAGTGCAACAAGACGACTACGACACGAATGATTATAGTAGTAAAACGACCAGAGG
>JAODUO010001013.1:207500-212500 GCA_025642075.2 Ridgeia piscesae
CATTGTCACTGGATTGTGTCCCTCCCTCTCTCCCTCCCTTCCTCCCTCCCCCTCTCTCTCTCTCCCTTCCTCCCTTTTGCTCTCTCTCCCTCCCTTCCTCTCTCTCTCCCTTCTTCCCACTCTCCCTCCCTCCCTCCCTTCCCCCTCCATCCCTCCCTGTTGCTGTTTTCATTGGAGCCGATCTCCTGATTTAAAAACAGGAACAACTGTGACTGTTTTCATTTCATTTGAAAATAATCTGGTAATTAATTATCTGCTAAAATATGGATTAGTGGTTTCACAATTTGTTTTATTATATGTATAACAGTTTTCATGCTGATTTCTTACAATACACGTTCGTATGGTTAGCTAAAATCACGTCTAAAAAGGCGCCGGTAGAACAAACATAGCGATAAATACAATCAATAATAGTCGTCGACACAGGTATTGTTCACCTAAATGGCGGTATTTCGTCCACGCAACTGTGTGTGTCGTTCACATATATTTTATTAATGGAGTCACTCGTACGTTGTCATTGTCCGTTGACTGTGCGCAGTCACGAAGCATGGTTTGTCAACGTTTGGTTGTTTCACTGCGTTGTCTCCGGGGATGGTCTGGTCATCAAACATTCACGAGATGACGGATTGCGGACGACGGGTTATCGTCGCTTGGCCTGTTGCATTGTCACTGGACTGTGTCAGTGATATGCCAGATGATTCCCGCTGGTCAAACTTGACGCCTTTCTCTTGTCGTAGCAATACTGCACACGGTGCACTGAAATGCAATTATTTCGTTGGCGACCAAAGCCTATGACCACCACAATCCCTTACCGCCAACATTCGTAACGCTGTACACAACGTTCAATGCCAAATGGACTGTTGCTTCTTCGTGTAGTTTTCACAACGTAGGTGAATCAAACACATCAGGTAACTGTGGTTGTTATTGTCCTTCTATCTGATGTATTTCGTAGCAATATGGCTTACGTCTAAAACTACCGCTAAACAGATCTTATTTGCCATATTATTTGCAAAAATCTGTCATGTTTCTACGATTATAATAATGTTACGGTGACTGTGGATTTATGGCAATATGTATGATGCACGGGGATTCCTTTACGTCCCATCACACCATCACATCGAAACTATTCAGCACGAAGGATCGTGACAATGATGAAGACACCGGAGATTGCTCGAATGCGCACAAGGCGGGCTGGTGGTACGGGTTCCAACTTGAACGGCCCCTACCTCCGAGGCCATCACGATTCATACGCCGACGGCATCGAGTGGTGCACTTAGTGTGAACCCCGCATGGTCAACTCCACTCGCCTAAGAAAGTCAAAATGAAGCTACGACCATTATGATAGCCGACGTCTGTTCAGAACTCCAGAGAACCAAGATATCGCCGAACGGAGAACAACTTTGTGTTGCTTTCCACCTTTTTATTCCGCCGGTAATTGATTCCCGCGCTGTTATTTAATGACATTATTTTGACATTTAATCTATATAGTACTAACATCTCGTCAAAATAATACGATTATGAGATAGTAAATGTAATGCTCATATCAACATTCATCGATAGGCAGCCGTCACATGTTTGTGCGGGGAGACAGTTTATGTCCTGTTCTAGTTGGTGGTAATTATTGATTACTTCATGTCATCCATAATGACAGTGTAGTCCATGATAGACTGATAATACTACCAGTGTGGAATTCTTGATAGTCGTTCGTCTTAGGTTCTGTGTTCAACTCTTTCAAGTGCAAGGATGCAATTTGTTTCCTTACAAATTGGTCTCCAACAAGGTCATTAACACTAATATGGCACCATTTTTGTTTTAAACATGCTCACACGCACACGCACCCACACGAATGCATATGTACAAGAACTCGAACACACGCACGTATGCATGCATGCACTCACAAACGCACACATATACCCGTAACAGAACATCGCAACGACCATAAACAAGGAGATTTTCAGTTGATAATTACCTGGCGTCGTTCATAACGTCCCATACCTTTTCTGTCCGCTTAGTATGATAAGAATGAATAGAAACAAGGGCCTGTGGTACAATCAATGGCAACATCAGGATTTTAGTAATGATAAACATCATTACGATTAGACTCCAGACCATTCACTGACGCGGGCGATGTGAACGCACTAAGTCGTAGCGTCGTATTACCTACCAGAACAGATGGTCACCAATGTTGTGTCGGTGTCGGACTTGGTCACCAGGGTGCGTGTCGCGGGTTAATTAATGTAGCGCCTAAATCCGTGGTACGTTCAGATGACAGAAGGGATAATCCGTGACAGTCGGTAAATAGTCCTGTTGTCGACAGATTGATTGATGCGCCACGGAATTATGGTGATCGACAGGCAAGATATACTTGCTAAGGTCGGGACCTCGCCGTGCTTGTCGTATATAATCGACGTGAGGTAGGCGAGTAGGAGATCCGCCCCGTGTGTCGGCGTGTCCGCGTGCACACTGGTGTTTCGGTCACTCCTGTATAACGGCCACATTGTTGAATCAGTCACTCTGGTCTAATAGTCGCACTGAGTGACGGACCCTCTAATTTATGTGTAACTTTCACACTCGTGTAACGGTAACATTGTTGTAACGGTGTCAGTGATACACTAGTGCAACGCTCACATTGATGTATCTGTCATTCTGGTGTAAGGGGAAATTTTTCTTGAAAAAACCAAAAAAAAGGGGGGGGTAAAACTTTTTTTGTGTAACCCCGGTTTCCAAACCAAAGTGGGTTGGTGGGGCCGGTTTTTTCACCCCCCCCTTTTTTGGGTAATGGTTCAAAAACGGGTTTTAAAAATTTTTTCCTTTTAAAAGGGAAATGTAACGGTCCCTTTTTAAATTAAAAATTTTTTGTAGTTTTGCCAAAAACCCAATTTTTTTGTTTTTTTTTTTTGGTTGGTAAAATTTTTTGAATTTAATAAAATAAAAATTTATATCTACTACATGTACATGTAAAACGCCATGAATAGTGTTAACTAGATTTGGAGCTAAATAAATATTTTTGTTATATCAATTTTACCACCACAACACTGTGGCAGCTACAATAATATGACCGTTACATCATGATGATTTTTATACCGTTATGACCATTACATAGGTGTGACCGCTACACCACTGTGACCGTTACACAAGAGTGACCGTGGTATCAGAATTACCATTACACCAGAATGACAGATACATCAATGTGAGCGTTGCACTAGTGTAACCCGTTATATCACTGACACCGTTACAACAATGTTACCGTTACACGAGTGTGAAAGTTACACATAAATTAGAGGGTCCGTCACTCAGTGCGACTATTAGACCAGAGTGACTGATTCAACAATGTGGCCGTTATACAGGAGTGACCGAAACACCAGTGTGCACATTATACCAGTGTGACAGTTATACCAAAATGACCGTTACATCAATGTGACTGTTTCATTGGTGGGACTGTTACACAAATGTGAGTGACCGTCTTGAATGTGTGACCATTATAACACTGTAACCGCTGTGATGTTTTCATCGGTGTGTGCTGTTCAAGCCACGACCTGAGTGCTACCGAAGAGTGACCGCTGCTCACACAGCGTGACGTCGAGTTGTCGTCCTCTGTTAACTGTGTCCCCGTGTCAATGTCTGTACAGATTAACTCTTGCATTGGCAACGCTAATAAATGCACAAACGATTACATTGTCCCGTCACCATATCAAATCACGGCCAATAAGCTTGACTCTCTCTATGGAAGGCACGTCAACAGTGAATTGGGTTGTACACTGGGTAACAGCTGCTTTTTGCTTTCTTCTCGTCTGGACACGCTGCATGAGTCTGGATGTCAGTCTCCAATAGATCCAAAGACTTGTGTCACAAGATTAATGACCCAATGACGTGTCACCATTTTAAATAATGCGCCGAATATGTCTCCAGGTTACAGGTGTGCATCATAATCTAGGCATTTCGCTTTCGGGCTCGTGACTAGTGTCTTTAACCTCGTGTTTAAAAGGCTTTAAAGTAGTGCTATGTATAGGCCATATTAAAGGAAGTAATTCGGAAGCGAGTCTGTGTTTGGCGAGTGGCCAATCTGAGCAGATAACGCGGTTTCCTGTCAGTGCACAATAGGTTATTATAAACCTTAGATCTGCCATAAACAGTTGCTTGAAATACCTACGCTATCATACCTGTGGTTAGTGATAAACAATACGAAGGTTGTAGATGTGATTGAATGGTTGAGAAGATGGAAGTGAACGTGGACACGGCTAATCTGTAGGACGCGAGAGAGAGGGTTGACATCGCGGGCCACCACCGGCATGAACGTCCTCTGCTGGAGTTACGTTTACTGACCAGCGGCGACATCTTTGCTATTTTGCTGCAGGCCAAATTGTGTCGTATTTAGTTGTATTATCTCCATATTTAGTATACATTGTGTCGTATTTAGTTGTATTATCTCCATATTTAGTATAAATAGTTCGATTGTGTTACTGGATTGTGTACATGCCACTGCACTAACGTAGTAACCAGACACTTGTGTAAACTTACTTATAGTGTGTACAATTGTGGGTAATTTGCGATTGATTGCAGACTCGCTACTTGTCACCTGACGTCATGGAAACAAAGCAAGCGTTAAACGATGGCTAGTCACTTGTTGAGTAACATCAGTGCAACAAGACGACTACGACACGAATGATTATAGTAGTAAAACGACCAGAGGTCACAGAGGGCTGAACAATTCAAAAGACAAAAGTGGACCGTCTGTAGAAGATAACCGAAGGAGCGAGATGATGAAGAGACGAACTAGACGAATACTGGAAGGACGCCATCTGCCAGAGGATACACAAGACAGCCGGGTATGCTGGAGTCTCCCAGCGTGTTGTTTTGATTCTAGAGCATAACATTTGGGATGTATATATGTATGTATGTATGTATGTATGTATGTATGTATGTATGTATGTATGTATGTATGTATGTATGTATGTATGTATGTATGTATGTATGTATGTTTTATGTATGTATGTATGTATGTA
>JAODUO010001013.1:215000-220000 GCA_025642075.2 Ridgeia piscesae
GCTAAAATCACGTCTAAAAAGGCGCCGGTAGAACAAACATAGCGATAAATACAATCAATAATAGTCGTCGACACAGGTATTGTTCACCTAAATGGCGGTATTTCGTCCACGCAACTGTGTGTGTCGTTCACATATATTTTATTAATGGAGTCACTCGTACGTTGTCATTGTCCGTTGACTGTGCGCAGTCACGAAGCATGGTTTGTCAACGTTTGGTTGTTTCACTGCGTTGTCTCCAGGGATGGTCTGGTCATCAAACATTCACGAGATGACGGAGTGCGGACGACGGGTTATCGTCGCTTGGCCTGTTGCATTGTCACTGGACTGTGTCAGTGATATGCCAGATGATTCCCGCTGGTCAAACTTGACGCCTTTCTCTTGTCGTAGCAATACTGCACACGGTGCACTGAAATGCAATTATTTCGTTGGCGACCAAAGCCTATGACCACCACAATCCCTTACCGCCAACATTCGTAACGCTGTACACAACGTTCAATGCCAATGGACTGTTGCTTCTTCGTGTAGTTTTCACAACGTAGGTGAATCAAACACATCAGGTAACTGTGGTTGTTATTGTCCTTCTATCTGATGTATTTCGTAGCAATATGGCTTACGTCTAAAACTACCGCTAAACAGATCTTATTTGCCATATTATTTGCAAAAATCTGTCATGTTTCTACGATTATAATAATGTTACGGTGACTGTGGATTTATGGCAATATGTATGATGCACGGGGATTCCTTTACGTCCCATCACACCATCACATCGAAACTATTCAGCACGAAGGATCGTGACAATGATGAAGACACCGGAGATTGCTCGAATGCGCACAAGGCGGGCTGGTGGTACGGGTTCCAACTTGAACGGCCCCTACCTCCGAGGCCATCACGATTCATACGCCGACGGCATCGAGTGGTGCACTTAGTGTGAACCCCGCATGGTCAACTCCACTCGCCTAAGAAAGTCAAAATGAAGCTACGACCATTATGATAGCCGACGTCTGTTCAGAACTCCAGAGAACCAAGATATCGCCGAACGGAGAACAACTTTGTGTTGCTTTCCACCTTTTTATTCCGCCGGTAATTGATTCCCGCGCTGTTATTTAATGACATTATTTTGACATTTAATCTATATAGTACTAACATCTCGTCAAAATAATACGATTATGAGATAGTAAATGTAATGCTCATATCAACATTCATCGATAGGCAGCCGTCACATGTTTGTGCGGGGAGACAGTTTATGTCCTGTTCTAGTTGGTGGTAATTATTGATTACTTCATGTCATCCATAATGACAGTGTAGTCCATGATAGACTGATAATACTACCAGTGTGGAATTCTTGATAGTCGTTCGTCTTAGGTTCTGTGTTCAACTCTTTCAAGTGCAAGGATGCAATTTGTTTCCTTACAAATTGGTCTCCAACAAGGTCATTAACACTAATATGGCACCATTTTTGTTTTAAACATGCTCACACGCACACGCACCCACACGAATGCATATGTACAAGAACTCGAACACACGCACGTATGCATGCATGCACTCACAAACGCACACATATACCCGTAACAGAACATCGCAACGACCATAAACAAGGAGATTTTCAGTTGATAATTACCTGGCGTCGTTCATAACGTCCCATACCTTTTCTGTCCGCTTAGTATGATAAGAATGAATAGAAACAAGGGCCTGTGGTACAATCAATGGCAACATCAGGATTTTAGTAATGATAAACATCATTACGATTAGACTCCAGACCATTCACTGACGCGGGCGATGTGAACGCACTAAGTCGTAGCGTCGTATTACCTACCAGAACAGATGGTCACCAATGTTGTGTCGGTGTCGGACTTGGTCACCAGGGTGCGTGTCGCGGGTTAATTAATGTAGCGCCTAAATCCGTGGTACGTTCAGATGACAGAAGGGATAATCCGTGACAGTCGGTAAATAGTCCTGTTGTCGACAGATTGATTGATGCGCCACGGAATTATGGTGATCGACAGGCAAGATATACTTGCTAAGGTCGGGACCTCGCCGTGCTTGTCGTATATAATCGACGTGAGGTAGGCGAGTAGGAGATCCGCCCCGTGTGTCGGCGTGTCCGCGTTGTATCGGGTCGACCTCGGACTCTCGGATGTTGTCTCGTCTACCGCGATGGTTGCGCTTTAGTTGTCTCGGACACGCGACGGGTTCGCAATCTTCCTAGCCAGAAGGTCGTCAGGTGCCGGGTACACGACGCCACGAGTGTCGCCGGGGGCGGGTGTGTTGGCGAGGTGGCGGGTGTGTGGGCGGGGTGGCGGGTGTGTGGGCGGGGTGGCGGGTGTGTGGGCGGGGTGGCGGGTGTGTGGGCGGGGTGGCGGGTGTGTGGGCGGGGTGGCGGGTGTGTGGGCGGGGTGGCGAGTGACACGGCCACCGCGCAAGCTCCATCAAAATGTCGCCCGTAGACGCCGAATTTTAGTGTAAGATAATCGAAGGTGGACCAATGCAACTGCTTAGGTAGCGGTAGTGATGGCGAGAAACGGGAGCCATAAGTACCACACGTGCTCAACAACTCTCTACACGTTGGAGTTTAGATGTCTTTTTGGGGAATGCTAGTCCAGTCGACTATTAATCAGAGCAACTGATATTGTATTAGCAGAAGATAAAGACAAATGACGGAAATCACGTATATGATAGAAACATGATTTACATACATGTGAAATGTACTGATGAAAGCTGAAGTTACTGTCAAAGACAACACCTAAATTTCGAACAGTTTCTGATGGTGATATATCGTTACTAAGTATTTTAACTGGAAAGTAGTCTACAATCTTTTTCGTACCAATAATAATTAGATCAGTTTTATCAGCATCAAACTTTAACATAAATGTATGTGTATCCGTTGGTGAAACTGATATATAAACTTGTGGTCATCAGCATATAAGTGATGATTTATGTTATGGTTAGTATTGACTCGACTAAGTGATGTAGTGTATAGACTGAAAAGAATAGGACCAAGGACAGATCCCTGAGGAACTCCAAATGTAATATATTGGGGATATGAGCGTGACCAATATATGTTAATTCTTCAATATCGGTTTTACAAATATAAACCAAACAAGAGAAGGGCTGTGTCAGAAATCCCAAAATATGTTTATTTTTATCCAAACGTCACACGTTTAAGCGCATGTTATACAGATGTTACAAAAATAGAATTATCGTTAACAACATCATCGTGACATAATATTTTATCGTATGGCGCCAAATGGCATCTAACACACACATATTCACAGTAGAAAAAGTTGACGACAAATACAATCTTAACAACTTGTTATAGTGCATATTGCGCCACACACCAAAGGTGACCATCCTAACATGTGTTATGATGACTACACGGGACCTGAAACATTTTATCACATTCATTTGTACTGGGCACATTTGACATTAAATATCACGCAGAGCACTGACAGTGGCGGAGCACTGACAGTGGGCATACCTAACCTCAAGTATCTTACCTTTAAAGCGACATGGTCCATTCGTGGCTTTTTATTTTTATTGCAAAATCATGTTATACGGTATAAATATTATACCTATTATAGCGTTAAGTCAGTCAAAATACGTTTTCATGTACCATTTAGGGGTTGAAAATAGACGCAGTAAAGGCACTTAAATCTGTAAACACATCGACCATGAGGCGTTTTCTAAACCGTTGTAGGCGTGGCTAAAAGCCCAGAAGGAAATGCATGATCACGCGATGCAGTTTCACGTGAACACAAGTTTACGCCACTAACGCCACACCCAGCCAGGTGCACGGCTCCCAGTTGGTAAAGGTCAAAGGGTGGGTGTCGGCGATTTCAGTGACAGCGTCGGGATTATTATAAACATTCGACGTTTAACATTACAAAGTCAGTTCTGTTTCGATAAAACATTTATTGGCGGTCAGGACGCTACAATAGTTCAAACTTATACTGATTAACATGATTTTGCAATAAAAATTAAAATCCACGAACTGATCATGTCGCTTTAACATATTTGATGTCAAACATTACCATGCCATATAATGGGCAGTTTCTGAGAGAGAGCTTTTAACGGCAAATAGGCAAACCGTTACTTGAAACTGCCTGTTGCAATAGCTTTAATTGTAATGAAAAAAGATAAACATTTGCAATCAAGGTGCTTGATGGCCAATTGATGAAAGAAAACCTTTTGGTGACACTGTCTCAATAAAGTATGTTCTAGTATAATTTTAGTACTAAATTGCCAATCAACAATTTTGTATAAAAGGTCCATGACTTGAGAGTAAATATGTGAGAAGATGCCGTCTGTTGCAAACATGGAAAGTTTCCATGAAACGGCGCACACCTAGGAGCAGCGTCACAAGTGACTCTGTCCTAGAAGGTCCTTCTCTTAACAACAAGTTCGGGTAAACTTGATACGTATAATAATCACAACATGGTTCGCTGTAGTTCATTGTCTGTACCCTGTTGTTGTTGTTGTTGTTGTTGTTGTTTGTACGTGGTCTGTTCACACTTGGTGGTGGAAACCAAGCCCCTATTCAAGATAGTCATTGGCTCTCAGGGTATTCTGCATGTGTGCAAGTTATCCTTCCTTGTCTTCAGCTGTGGTGACGTACTATTGTGTCCGGCTGGTGAGCGTATCTTCGCCCGACCGGTACATGGTCACGTGTCTGTCAAGACTCCATCATCTAGTGGGTGCAAATGTTTATGTCAAATAATGTGATCCCAAGTATGTTAATTTTGTACAACATCAACATATTTTGAAGCAATGAATAATGCATTGCATTTGTGGATTGAACGTTCAACAAGGTCCCTTAACATGATCAATAAAGTAGCAGTTGTACTTAAAATGTTCACTAAAACGTGAATCTGATATGTAAACAATGTGTACTTACTGCACCCGGAGTGTCGTGTTCTGCTTCTGTAGTTCACTCAGCTGCTCCATCAGTTGACTGTCCAACTTACAGCCATAAAACCTGGAGGAGAAATAACAGCATGACTAGA
>JAODUO010001013.1:222500-242500 GCA_025642075.2 Ridgeia piscesae
TTTTCATGCATTGGAACACCCATAGCCCAGAAATATCTAACTGCGACTCTGCTAAATACATAATAGAAACTAACCTATTAGCACAGGTACTGGGTCAGTAGCATTCGGATTTCACCCAGTGTGCGAGCCCAGGTCCGAGACATTCAGCCCCGGGTCAAGTTCGCCATTGTTGTGGGACTCGGACAGCGGTGCGTCTTTGGACTTCGAAGACGAGGACGTTAGCCGCCTTAACAATGTCGCATGTTGTGTATGTGGTCACTGCATCCCAATGACGACTCATATCGAGTTGGTAGGTTGTCAGGAGATAACCGCCGTGCAACACCGTAACCCCGACCAAGCCTGCTTGACGGACCACGACAACTTCGCGGTCATGTGCACCAACAGGGCAGTGTAAGAGTTAGAAGTCGACCTGATGTCGATGTGCGATTTGCTGTGCAGACTCGTTGGTTCGACCAATAGCTAGTAGGTAAGTAATATTTGGTTCAACAAGCATCGAATAATTATTTTAGCAATTAAAACTTAGAAAGAAAATGCAGTTATACTTGAATGGCCACACATTAAATCCTATTTTTTATTCGACGTGTCTACGCGTACGTGAGCCGTATCTTTAGACCCGTGGCCTAACCGTACGTGAGGATGCGCGCGTATCCTGTTTTTCAAGCATGCTGCGTCCGTCTCGTCGCATCGTTACGGCGGAATTACACGAGGGACCGATTTTTTCGACATCGTTAGATTTATTGACTGCCATAGGGCTATATATATCAACTTGTGAAAAAATAACCCGCACAAAATCTCACGTATATTTAGAACTGACTGCCAAAAGAGCTTCCGTTCGTACGTACATCAACATGCATGCGCGGAAAACTCACGTACTTTTATATTTGTTTGCTAAAGATACGGCATTAGTCTGGGAGCCAACTGCCATTTCCCCCCTTAACCTTGCATTGTTGTATTAAGTTTTTTTACTGTTGATTTTGGTAGCCAAGGGCCTCTATTTTCAGAAACTGCTTGATGACATGTTATCACCCTTGAGCAATTTGAGAAATTCAAGATGGCGGCAATTACATATAAATGACCATAACTCCCTACCTGTTCATCATAGGAAGGTGATTTTTGTCTCTATACCTAGGTTTTAGGGGTCAAGCTATCCATTAGAACTAAGTATTATGTTAATATCATATTACATAATGGTAATTTCCAAGATGGCTGCAAAGATGGCCGCCGTAACACTAAAACCGGCATATCTCCTGTACTATTTACTCCAAATTAGTCGTGAAGGTGTCTATCAATGGATATTTTGGAGACACATCTATCTGTACCAGTAGTTTTTACTTGTGATCTGCAGCTGTACAGGGTCGCTCTAGAAGTTCAGTGGACTTATCTAGAAAGGTTCTCAAATGTCATTCTACGGTTGGGAGGGATGCACTCTCTAGTGAGCTTCATTGGATTTATCGGAACACTGATGGCTGATACCGGTCTGTCAGATATAATGTCCTCTGTGTTTGGCGATGTGTCGAAAATGCTCACTGGAAAAAAGTTTCCCCAGAACGTCACAGCATTACGAGTGGTAGCTGAAGAGGCATTTCGTGGAATCATTCAGGATAAACCACTACATTGTAGTGGTGACCTCATGCAAATTCTCGAAACCGAAGCCAGCAAGAGTCAAACTACCAAACTTTGGGTCGATGTCTTTTGATAAAACTTGTCCTGCTCACCACGATGTTCGTACGGGCTGAGCGCGAAGGTGACTGGCCACTTCATCTGGCAACCTACAAGCAAATGCTACCATACTTCTTTGCTGCGGGGCATGTGAACTATGCGAGATATGGGTTGTGCTACCTTCGTGAGATGAAACGGCTACCACAAGAGGTGTTGTCACACTTCATGAAGGATGAGCATGTCATGTACCATTCTGATGCCTTATCGAATGCCATCTGGAGCGATATGATGATTGAGACGACCTTCATGCGGTAGGGGCATGCTCCTGGGGGAATAGTTGGCATCACCCTTAAGCCAGAAACGCTGAAGGTATGGGCCCTTAGCCTGCATGCATGCAGCAGGTTGGAATCTGATCTGGATGACATGACGGATGAGGACACTCAAAGCAAGGTGGTGACAACACATAAAGAAGAGGCAAAAGCCAGGATCGCTGAATACAAGAAAGACCGAGATGGAATCAGACAAAACCTCGAAACTTGCATTAATCCTTTAGATTCTGCGGCACACCCCAGTGGTGTAGTCAATGTAGTTAGCGGCCAGATTGGTTCAACTGAAGTCAATGTCCACAATGCTGTCACAATCGGAACTGAACCAATGACAGTTTTCGAAAGTCGGTTACCGCAGGGACTTTATAAAGCCATCACGAAGAAGGTTGTTACTATGGATCATGCAAGGAAGCATGTGAAGGTCGGAGCTGTGAAAGTATTTGATACCCATTTTACTCAAGGGTGATTGTCCTACAGGCTAGTGGGCAGGACACTGGCATTAAGGATGTGCTTGGTCATGAACTTGCGCCAGTTCCAACGTCCATGTTTTATGATACTGGAGATATGAGGATTGCGAATTCGAAATCTACCTTGAAGAACATTCTCCAAGTTGAGGTCTCTGATAGAGTTGCTGGTGGTGCAAATGTTAGTGTGCTCGATGGTTCAACAATACTATGGGTAGTTCCTTGGCCTGCTCATGGGTCTGTCAATGACTATATAGCGTACTTCAAATATGCCATAGGAAAAAGGTTACGGGTCGATATTTGAGATACTATGATTTCAGCACAAAGAGTGTTACCAGAGGATCTAAGGATCTATTAACCTCTTCCAAAACAAGAAGGAACTGATGCAACTGATAGTTGATGATCTAGTCCAGGATAAGAAGTTTCACGAGGACAACACACGACGTCACAAGTTAGTGGTAACAGGAGCAGATCCGGTGCCAATCGAAATCAGTGAAGGTGGAGTTGTCATCTCACGGGCAGATCTGGCAACATCACACGAAGAAGCAGATAACGTCCAGCAGGTTTTGAGTTGTGCCGCGGAAAATGCAGAAAGCAAAATCACTGTTGTTGCGGATGACACTGACGTCTTTGTACTGTTGCTGCATTATCATCACATGGCAAATCTCAAGAATGTTGTATTGATGGAGTCCCCCATCAAAGGAAGGACGGTGGTTGATATAGGCAAAACTGTGCAGAACCATTCTGAGATAGTCGAAGGAATACTCCCATCACATGCACTTTCTGGCTGTGACACCGTTGCCTCCTATTTTGGAATTGGAAAGGTCACTGTACTCAAAACACTTCGATCGGGGCACTCACTTAACTTGTTGGGTTCACCAGGGCATTATATGGAATCTGTTATTCAACAGGCTACCTCCTTCATTTCCGCGTGCTATGAACAAACAAACTGTAGTAAAATGGCAGAGACAAAGTTAAAGGTATGGTTGTCAAAAACAGGCAAAGGGTCATCAACACCGAAGTTTTGTACATTGCCATCAACAACTGATGCATTCAAAGACAATTTTAAAAGAGCTTTGGTATGGCAGTCACTGGAAGCGCAGATCCACCCGAGTTGGACTCAACGGAATATGGTTAGGTAAACGATGACCAAAACAAGTCCCTTCAACCAGTCACCCTCCCTGATGAAGTCGAACTAGTCACAGAGACGGTACAACGTCTAATAAAATGTGGATGTCACAGTACTACTCCATGCAGTTCACGTGCTTGTAGTTGCAACTCTGCAAACATGAAATGCACACTATTTTGCGCCTGTATAATCAGGGTTGCTGTAACCCGACATCATAGTTGATTGGATGTCTTTGCGATGCACATGGGCAACGCAATGTACAACAGTGTAAATTATTTTGTGAAGTGGTAGCCACCCTTAAATATAAATTGTATAACATGCTTTTGGTAGTCTGTGTGATAATTGAAATATAAAATTAAAGAACATTTGTTACAATATAACATCTGTGGTCGTTTACCTTTTCATATCTTTCCCAAGATTGAATAGTATAGAAGACATACCAGTCCTTGTAAACTGGCAGCCATCTTGGATTTCTAGATGACATCATCAGTATATGAACTTTGATCTGATACAGATAGATGTGTCTCCAAAATATCCAGCGATAGACACCTTCACGACTAATTTGGAGTAAATAGTTAAGGAGATTTGCCAGTTTTAGTGTTACGGCGGGCATCTTGGCAGCCATCTTGGAAATTACCATTATGTAATACGATATTAACATAATACTTACTTATAATGGATAGCTTGATCCCTAATACCTAGGTATAGAGGTAAAAATCACCTTCCTATGATGAACAGGTAGGGAGTTATGGTCATTTATATGTAATGGCGGCCATCTTGGACGCCATCTTGAATTTCTCAAATTGCTCAAGGGTGACAACATGTCATCAAGCAGTTTATGAAAATAGAGACCCTTGGCTACCAAAATCAACAGTAAAAAAAACTTAATACAACAATGCAGGGTCAACCCTCTCTGCTCCCGGACTACATGCACGCGCGAAAAAAACTCACCTATGCCTACTTTTAGATACGAGTGCTAAATATACGACAATAAAGTTGATGTATATAAACAAGCATATGCGGGGAAACCTTTGGAACTGACAGCTACTAAAGATAAGGCTCACGTAAAGAAATCATGCGCATGCGCTTTATCGAATGTCATACCTTAGATAAACGATGCTAAAATACAGCTCACGTAACCGAAAATAAAAGCATACGCATGCGCAGTATGAATGCCGTACTTTTAGACTGGCGGCCTAAACGTACGGCTCACGTACGCGTATCCACTGCCTTTTTTATTATTGACAAAGTGTTAAATTAAGTGTGCATAATTTTAATGCAGTTATTTAATTTCCAATTTAAAAGTGGTCTTGCCAGTTGTTTGATTTATGGAAATGTCATATAGACACACTGCACGCCACTATGGATAAACCCTACTTATAGTACTATGCACTTTGTAATAGATTTGTCATCAGAACATTGTGCAATATAGCCGGTTATTTATATTATATATTGAAGGGGAGTGTTTAGTGTAAAGAAAGTGCTATTAAGTTTCTAGTATTACCCGCTAAAGAGGCAAACAGGATTCGGCAGGATGAAGGTATAAAGCTGTTGACCGCTTTAGGTAAACATTCATCAGATTTCATCGCCTCAACAGGAAAGGCTTAGGGTGTATTGTTTACGTGGCTTGGGAGATGCAACGATAAATGTGTGTACACGAAAGTCGCGGCGATCACCGCCGGTCACCGAGTTTGAGAAGAGAACGTAGCTTAAGGAGCTAAAACGATGTTTGTGTTTCCACGAAAGGCGAGGCATCAATACCGCCGGTCACTAAGTGTTTATAGGAATGCAGGATTGTGTACAACAATGACTGGAGTAAGATAAGCAGTGACTATAAAGACTCAGGGAAATTCAAGGAAGGAGGAGACCAGAGTCGGACGAACATGACTCTCGTTGACGATTTTTGGCTTTGAAATTAATACACTAATATGGGACAGTTGCCCATATTTTATCTAGGATGTATAAAATTATCGGAAATGTTTCAACATGTTAAATTGTAAGTGTCTGACGGACGTCCTGAAGTACAGTAGGGACCCAGACCTCCGATGTAATCTTCTATACTGAGCGTGTGTGAATACTTCATCATGAATAAATTCGAGTCGAACCTGGGAAGCGTTTATTATCGGTTCTTCAAATCTAACTTGTGATGAATGTGACACCCCTTGCGCACGCGACCCAATACTGGGAGGTCACATCTTACACCGTGACCTAACCGTACGTGATGATGCGCGCGTATCCTGTTTTTCAATTCTGCGCTAACATGCTGCGTCCGTCTCGTCGCATCGGTATGGCGGAATTACCCGAGGGATCCATTTTTTCGACATTGTTAGATTTATTGACTGCCATAGGGCTATATATGTCAACTTGTGAAAAAATAACACGCACAAAATCTCAAGTATATTTAGAACTGAGTGCCAAAAGAGCTTCCGTTCGTGCGTACATCAACATGCATGCGCGGAAAACTTACGTACTTTTATATTTGTTTGCTAAAGATACGGCATGCACGGGCGAAAAAAACTCACATATGCCTACTTTTAGATACGAGTGCTAAAGATACGACAATAGAGTTTATGTATATAAACATGCATATGCGGGGAAACCTTTGGAACTGACAGCTACTAAAGTCAGTAAAGATAAGGCTCACGTATAGAAATCATGCGCATGCGCTTTATCGAATGCCATACCTTAGATAAACGATGCTAAAATACAGCTCACGTAACCGAAAATAAAAGCATACGCATGCGCAGTATGAATGCCGTACTTTTAGACTGGCGGCCTAAACGTACGGCTCACGTACGCGTATCCACTGCCTTTTTTATTATTGACAAAGTGTGAAATTAAGTGTGCATAATTTTAATGCAGTTATTTAATTTCCAATTTAAGTGGTCTTGCCAGTTGTTTGATTTATGGAAATGTCATATAGACACACTGCACGCCACTATGCATAAGTACTACTTATAGTACTATGCACTTTGTAATAGATTTGTCATCAGAACATTGTGCAATATAGCCTGTTATTTATATTAAATATTGAAGGGGAGTGTTTAGTGTAAAGAAAGTGCTATTAAGTTTCTAGTATTACCCGCTAAAGAGGCAAACAGGATTCGGCAGGATGAAGGTATAAAGCTGTTGACCGCTTTAGGTAAACATTCATCAGATTTCATCGCCTCAACAGGAAAGGCTTAGGGTGTATTGTTTACGTGGCTTGGGAGATGCAACGATAAATGTGTGTACACGAAAGCCGCGGCGATCACCGCCGGTCACCGAGTTTGAGAAGAGAACGTAGCTTAAGGAGCTAAAACGATGTTTGTGTTTCCACGAAAGGCGAGGCATGAATACCGCCGGTCACTAAGTGTTTATAGGAATGCAGGATTGTGTACAACAATGACTGGAGTAAGATAAGCAGTGACTATAAAGACTCAGGGAAATTCAAGGAAGGAGGAGACCAGAGCCGGACGAACATGACTCTCGTTGACGATTTTTGGCTTTGAAATTAATACACTAATATGGGACAGTTGCCCATATTTTATCTAGGATGTATAAAATTATCGGAAATGTTTCAACATGTTAAATTGTAAGAGTGTCTGAGGGACGTCCTGAAGTACAGTAGGGGCCCAGACCTTCGATGTAATCTTCTATAATGAGCGTGTGAATACTTCATCATGAATAAATTCGAGTCGAACCTGGGAGGCGTTTATTATCGGTTCTTCAAATCTAACTTGTGATGATTGTGACACCCCTTGCGCACGCGACCCAATACTGGGGGGTCACATCTTACACCGTGACCTAACCGTACGTGATGATGCGCGCGTATCCTGTTTTTCAATTCTGCGCTAACATGCTGCGTCCGTCTCGTCGCATCGGTACGGCGGAATTACCCGAGGGATCCATTTTTTCGACATTGTTAGATTAATTATTGACTGCCATAGGGCTATATATTTAAACTTGTGAAAAAAATAACACGCACAAAACCTCACGTATATTTAGAACTGAGTGCCAAAAGAGCTTCCGTTCGTACGTACATCAACATGCATGCGCGGAAAACTTACGTACTTTTATATTTGTTTGCTAAAGATACGGCATGCACGGGCGAAAAAACTCACATATGCCTACTTTTAGATACGAGTGCTAAAGATACGACAATAGAGTTTATGTATATAAACATGCATATGCGGGGAAACCTTTGGAACTGACAGCTACTAAAGTCAGTAAAGATAAGGCTCACGTATAGAAATCATGCGCATGCGCTTTATCGAATGCCATACCTTAGATAAACGATGCTAAAATACAGCTCACGTAACCGAAAATAAAAGCATACGCATGCGCAGTATGAATGCCGTACTTTTAGACTGGCGGCCTAAACGTACGGCTCACGTACGCGTATCCACTGCCTTTGTTATTATTGACAAAGTGTGAAATTAAGTGTGCATAATTTTAATGCAGTTATTTAATTTCCAATTTAAAAGTGGTCTTGCCAGTTGTTTGATTTATGGAAATGTCATATAGACACACTGCACGCCACTATGCATAAGTACTACTTATAGTACTATGCACTTTGTAATAGATTTGTCATCAGAACATTGTGCAATATAGCCTGTTATTTATATTAAATATTGAAGGGGAGTGTTTAGTGTCTATTGTGTATGTGCGGGGATGTGTGTGTTATCAAAATAACATCACAAAATGTTGTCATACAATAATAATTATTGTGGCATTTCACAAACAAATGAACCAACTTTATGGTGTGGTATTGATGAAACACATGGTTTTGCTAGTTACTAATAATTATAAGATAATGGTTGTTTATTATCAATTAAATGATTAAATTTCAGAACATATCGATTAGCAGCATATCGGAGGTGCACGTTGTGGTCAAGAGAGACGCTGGGAAGAGGAAAGAGGTGTGTTATACCAGCCTGTGCTGTGGGGCGGAATTAATCCATGCGGCCTACCCAGAAGCAAATGGAGTGTATGAAAAGTTCAGCTATGGTCACTGAACTATACAGGTGAGTGTATAATGAAAAAAACAGTAATGGACAGTTAAGATAGGTTGAGCAAAAGGCAAACATTATTAATAAAAGCCTTCTCATTCCATTTGTGGCAACAGCAATTTTATTTTTAGTGTCTTGCAAGTCCAAGTTCACAATTTCAAAGATTTGCTGAGGCTAACATGAAGTGTATCAACAGTTTATTAACATGGAGAAACAAATACATGACAGACCGTGCCAATAAATTAATGAAATCCACACACCGCAGTTTTCAGCGTTTTTTTTAGTTTAGTTTTAGTACAAAAAATCATCACCATCATGAACCGATATACACCACATCATCTAACTACTTCAAGATACAGTCTTCCCTGGTTCAGTAAAGATTTGAAGAAAATACACAAAAGAAACTGACAACTATAATTATAACGAACAAAGGGAACTGGAAATCCAGGAGACTGGCAAGAGTTCTCTACCAGCAGGATAAAGATGCACAAACATATTGGATCTGCTGGCCTGTCACACATAAGCCAATTTCTAACAACTGAAATAACACCAACATAAACTGAAATCATTCTAAACCAAGAAACAGCTAGCAAATATAGGTGATAGTAAACATGGATAAGTCCGAAAGAAACTATTTCACTTAAAGAAATATTTCTCTCCAGAAGTAACACCTAAATGGCAAGGAGTACATTGTTTCTAAACACATGCCTGCAATCTAACATCAGTAATAGAGTACATGACATCTTCCAATCATCAGTTAACTCGGAAATAATGCCCAATCCTGGAAAAAAGCTTACATAATAGCAGTTTTGAAGAAAGGAAATGGCAGAAGTACCCCAACTACATAACAGTGTTCTTGACACCTGTGATTTATAAACCCTGAAAACATTATACACAGCCACATCATGAACGAAGCCTTAGTTTAACTGACCACGGACATGGCTACAATGCAAAACAATCAGTAGAAACACAATTCAAACAGTCCATGACATAAGCAAATCCATTTACAAGAAGACATATGTAAAAGAAAGAATTCACCAGGTTGTAATAAAATAACCAATATCAAAACAAGTCTCCTTGGCTACTACAGTGAACAATTCTCTCCTCTAAAATGATCTGCTCAAACTTGAGGAATAGATGAATACACAAATTCAACCCCACTAAATGCTTTAAGTAGACATGAGGCTCAATAAAAATGAAACATCTAAAATTCTCAACACCTACAAACAGCAAGCAACTTACAATACATGAAAACCATTGCGGAAAGTATAAAACGCATAGAACGAACCCAAAGACAAGCCTCCAGATTTAGCAAGCACAACCCTGCAAACAACAAGGAGCAAAATAATATGATGATATAATAATCTTTAAGAGTCAAATTTCCATGTCACTTGAAATTAAACGTATTAGTTTGCTGGCTGTAGGCTGAATTGTTGTAGATACTAGTTGTCTGCAAAGCGGGTTTGTTGCTTTATCACAGCCTCCTCTTTCGCTGGTTTTGCAACACCTGCATGTTCTCCCAGAGTGACTTCCTTACTTGCTGTCGCGACTTGGAGCATACTCCGCAGCTTTGGGCCACTCATGCATCTGGAAGTAATGCCTTCAAGGATTTATGTTCGGAAGCTGTAGTCCTTTGGTGCCATGACTTCGAGTACTGCAGCTGGTACCGTAGCCTGTGGTCACTTGTTGCCATTTCTCGCTGATTGAACAGATGATAAATATTAAATTAGCATAAAATTATAATAAATAGGTGAATCTAAAAATAACTGAAGTTGTAACATGCACTTCATTTATGCTCTCACTCTTGAAATGAAATGGCTACTGGCATTTCAAAGTCAAATCTGAATTCTGCCAATTGTTTTTAATAACAATTCCAAGTAATTTAATTTCTATCACACACTGTAATATTAATTGCTTACTGAAATATTTGTGATTGATGATGGCATAACATTCATTTTGTTGTTGTTGATTTAATTAAACAATTCAAGAAATAGTAAAAAAATGGAAATAAAAATTATTTTATTCGCATGCTTACTGTTGTCAGTCCAATTGTATTTTCACAATTGTATTTGTAAATTTGTTTTGTTACTGACTACTGACAAGGATTTTTTAACCAAAACATTTAAGGTTTTCCTAATGCAGGTTTTTAATTTTTTATGTTACTTCTTTTAATTTAACAAACCTTACCTGTGTAATCGTGTTGTGATCAATTGTGGCCAAATGCAGTCGGGCTTTGATGCCTTGGTGGCTGAACTTCTTCCGCACTGGGTATGAGCAAGTTACATTCATAGATAATGCCAATCTTTGGCTGCGAATGCCAGACAAAGGAATGACCATCGACACATTCTGTGGTGACAACCACAGCAAACCCAGTCACTGTGATGGTAGGGTTAGACATGAGTGGCTTATTGCAGTTTGGTGTTTTGCAGGTACAAAACAGGGAAACACGGATTTTCTCAAAAACTATAAACTTTCTGTCTTTCCCGTTACTGTTGGAGCCACTTGAATCGTCTGTAATGCTATCGCTATCCTCCCCCATCACATAATCTGTATCACTTCCCTTCTCACTGTTGTAGACAGAATCACCCGAAGTAGGCGATAGTATTGGGATTGGGACATCCAAGGACAAAGTGTCATCCACATTGACGGGACTGCCATGGTCACTGCCACGCTCAGTCGGAGAAGGCCCACTGGACTGTGATTGCAACTTCGCATAACCATGATCATGCTGAATGTTCAATGGATCACTGATGTCATCAGTGTTAATGGCTGCATCAAAAAAATTGCGCACTGGTGACACAAACACTTGGTGTGTTTGTGTTTCGACACTACAAGTTGATGGGACTGCAGTGGCAGGGAGAATATCATCTGGCACACTGGATCCTTCTAAACCTGTGCTTCGAGCTTCTGCCTTGCACTAGCATGACTGTCACCACCAGCCCTTGTTGACTTTGCGGCATCATGTGTCAAATGATAGTGGCCGAGTGATCTTGTTCTACTAGTGTGTTCTATTTATATCTCCGATAGTCACACAAATATATTTACTTTGTAAGTAACAAAAGAACAACATTAAATGTTTTTCCATGTTTTAAAGACATTCAAAAGTTGACTGATTATGTACCAATCCTTGCTATTAAAAACAAAGTTTGCAGTTATACAACCTATATTTGGAGAAAAAAGTTGTTGTGATAGCATGTTTGCTAAATTATTACATTATTATTAAGTTATTATTGTTAGGTGTCCAATATTGTAGACAACTTATAATTGGCATTGGGTCTTTACAAAATAATAGTCTTTATTTAAATAAGATTCTAAAAAATTATTGGATTTGAAATATACTTGATAACGAAGAATTACACCACTCCCAATTACAGGCATTGATATCTTTGAATTCTGAGTTGTAGCCACCATGTTTTTGCTCTGTGTCTAGCCTTTGTTCAGTGCATTTCTTGCTGATCTAAGCCTGAGACCCAAGTTGCATTATCTGCTCGTTTGCATAATCAACTACTATTTGCTACAATTGCCCCCTGACCCAGGTAGCCTTTGGTCACCACTACACCTCTCGTCTGACTAGCCCTCACTCATGTAGCCTTTATTCATCAGTACCCCCCCACTGGAGAGGTATTCCAGGTGTGGAGCAGCTTATCTACTTATAACAGTTGCCCATAGACCCCTTTTTATCATGCTGTAAGTCCCATGTGGAAAATGGGACCTGCCTGTGGTCGTAAACACAAACATATGATCAGTGGTACCAAACATAATGTCAGAAATACAGAAACTAAACAGTGCTGATATAGCAACAATAACAGAGACATGGTGTAGGGACCACATACCAGACGAATCCATTTGTGTACCTGGGTACTTCCACATCAGAAAAGATCGTGCTGACAGACGTGGCGGAAGGGTCATGTGCTTTGTAAAACATGGCATCCCTTTCAAGGAATGGACATAACTACGTAACAACGACATGGAAACTGCATGGATTTCGCTTCGCCCACTCAAATTACCACGACAGTTTACACACATAAACGTTGGAGTGATATATCATCCACCTACGAGGATAACAACATTATGGTAAACCACATTTGCCATTGCCTGGATTATATATTACAACGCCACCCTCACACTGGCATCATCTTATCTGGTGATTTCAACCATCTACCTGAACGATACTTAAAAACCCACTACAGGCTGAAGCAGATTGTGACTGTTCGTACGCGAGGTGATGCCACTTTGGATAAGATCTATTCCAATATGGACAAACTGTATGGACAACCACACACCAGTTGTCCTGTCGGAAATGCAGATCACAACGTCGTTATTTGTGAACCACTCGTTGATCTAAAATTCATCTCTGGACATCGACAAATAGTAACAACAAAGATAATGGGGCAAAATCAGCGAGTCATGTTTGCACCAGACTTGAAGAAAATCAAATGGGAAGACCTCTACCATCTACCATCATGCGATGAGCAACTGCAAATGTTTACGTCCAACATAAATGAACTGACGGATAAAATTTCCCAACAAAGACAGTGGTAAGACACACAACAGACAAATCATGGGTGTCGGACAGATTCCGAGATCTAATTCGTCGGCGTCAACATGCATGGAAGGCAGGTGACCAAGCATTGTACCGTCTTTACAGAAACAAGGTAAACCGTCTAGGAAAGTCATTGAAACAAAAATACTATGATAAACATATCAACGGATTACAGACATCCAATCCACGCAATTGGTGGAAGGGCATGAAAGAACTGCTTGGATGTCAACAAACTAGCAGTGACCCCCCTTTGCTTCACCTCGCCAATCAAGTGTGTGACGGTAGTCTTCTGGAACTCAGCCATCGAATAAACAATTTCTTTAAATCAGTGAGTGATCACCTACCTGCCCTGAGTGCTGACAATGACTACCTACAGCTCGAAATACCATGTGTGCCATCTACATATGTTATCCCAGTTGAGAAGGTAGAAAAGCAGTTACGCAAACTAGCCACCAATAAAGCACCGGGCCCGAACTCTGTACCAAGCTGGGTCCTTAAAGAGTTCTCTCAATTGCTTGCCGGCCCAGTTGCCGCAATCTACAACAGCTCACTTCGAGAGGGGCATGTTCCCCGTATCTGGCGTGCTGCATACGTCAGCCCCCTTCTGAAAAAGAAACCGCCAGAAAATATCGAAACAGACCTTAGACCAATCTCCTTGATTGCTGTGCTGTGTAAACAAATGGAAGAGTTTGTTGTTAAATGGGTCTCGGACATCGTTCAAGACAGAGTTGACCCAAACCAATACGGCTCCATTAAGAAGTCATCCACTAGACATGCCCTCGTTGACCTGTTACATTAGTGTTATACAAGCACAGATGCATCGAAACAGTATGTCAGGATACTATTGCTTGATTCTCTAAGGCATTTGACCTAATCAATCATAACATTCTTCTTCAAAAACTTGCAAGTTTTGGTCTCCCGAATATTTTAATGAAGTGGATCGCCAGTTTCCTTACCGAAAGAACCCAACAAGTTAAGATGTGAAACCCACAATCCGACTGGAATTAAATTCATGGAGGAGTGCTACAAGGCACAAAGCTAGGCCCTGTACCTTTCGTCCTCATGATAAATGATCTACAAATAAAGTGCGACTCCTACAAATATGTTGATGACACGTGCATCGTTTATTCTGGATCAGACTCCCAGGTCTCAAATCTCCAGGAAGCAGCCGATGCAACGTATCTGTGAACAATCCAAAATGACATGAAAATCAACAAACGTAAGACAAAAGAGCTTGTTATTGATTTCTCTAAAACAAGGACAAACTTCCCAACCATACGCATCGGCGGAGCAGACACTCAGCGAGTAACCAAGGCGAAGATACTTGGCATTACCATATGATCCCACCACACATTACTGCAATAGAAAATCCCATAGCTTTTCAAGCAGCAATAATGAACCTCCCCTTCCCAACACCCAATCACCTAAATTGCCTGTAAAACAAACAAACAAGTTATAACAAACAAACAAACAAACAAACAAACAAACAAACAAACAAACAAACAAACAAACAAACAAACAAACAAACAAACAAACAAACAAACAAACAAACAAACACACAAACAAACAAACAAACAAACAAACAAACAAACAAACAAACAAACAAACAAACAAACAAACAAACAAACAAACATATATACAACCAAACGCATGCGCACAAGAAGCACTACAAACTTCTGCGTTAGCCCAAGTTTGGGCTGTTTGGAGTAAACAACCTGAGACCTGAGACCAGCAACCTGACCTGGAACGTACACGTTGATGAAATAACACGAAAAGCAGGCAAGAGGCTGTTTCTACTGCTACAACTCAAATGATCAGGCATTCCCGCTGAAGACCTTCTGACGGTATATACAACGGTGGTCGGGCCTACTCTGGAATACGCATGTCCAGCATGGTCAACCTCACTCACATTGGGTCTCCAAAGTGATATGGAGCGTGTACAAAGACGTGCTATGAACATCATATACCTGGACACTCCCTATATCTAAGCATTAGCGAATGCACAGCTGACTTCTCTGAAACAAAGACGTGCGCAGTTATGTGAACATTTCTTCATACAAATCGAACAGCCGCAGCACAAACTGCATAAACTACTACCAAAACCAAGGACCACAACACATAATACACGATGCCGTACTCGATACCCTTAACCCAGAGTAAAAACCAACAGGACCAAGAACTGTTTCATTAACAGGTGTCTGTTCAACCAAAAGAACTCACAGTGACTCTTAACAAACTTTCGTGCATGCTGATATTGATATGTGTAAAATATTGTAAAGCCTTAATTTACTTTTTAGATCTATTTATTTTAATGTTTTAAACTATTTATTATTTTTTAATAAGTTTAATAAAATACATTGACTTGTTGGCGTAACATTTTGACATAAAATCTGTTTTAATGTCTTAAATATTTTTACTTAGTTTTATAGATACATATCGTATATTCTCTACAGTATAATTTATATTTACGCTAATGTCTTAAATTACATATTATTTGAATCTATTTTAACAAATATACTTTGCATGTTTTATGTACCCATTTCAATCTTTTTGATTGCCCAAAGAGGGTGAAATAAACTATTATATTACATTGACCTGTTGAAAGTTGACCACCATAGTGAGCAATTTTGACACTGACCTGTTGAAAGTTGACATAGAGTATAAGCAGTGTTGACACTGACCTGTTGAAAGTTGACCTCGAGTGTAAGCAGTGTTGACACTGACCTGTTGAAAGTTGACCTCGAGTGTAAGCAATGTTGACACTGACCTGTTGAAAGTTGACATAGAGTGTAAGCAGTGTTGACACTGACCTGTTGAAAGTTGACCACAAATGTAAGAAGTGTTGACATTGACCTGTTGAAAGTTGACCACAAGAGTGAGCAATGTTGACACTGATATGTTGAAAGTTGACATAGAGTGTAAGCAGTGTTGACACTGACCTATTGAAAGTTGACTTCTAGTGTAACCAGGGTTGACACTGACATGTTAAAAATTGACATAGAGTGTAAGCAGTGTTGACCTGTTGAAAGTTGACCACAAATGTAAGAAGTGTTGACATTGACCTGTTGAAAGTTGACCACAAGGGTGAGCAATGTTGACACTGATATGTTGAAAGTTGACATAGAGTGTAAGCAGTGTTGACACTGACCTATTGAAAGTTGACCTCTAGTGTAACCAGGGTTGACACTGACATGTTAAAAGTTGACCTCAAATGTAAGCAGTGTTGACACTGACATGTTGAAAGTTGACTTTGAGTGTAAGCAGTGTTGACACTGACCTGTTGAAAGTGAACCTCAGGTGTAAGCAACGTTGACACTGACCTGTTAAAAGTTGACCTCAAATGTAAGCAGTGTTGACACTGACCTATTGAAAGTTGACCTCTAGTGTAAGCAGTGTTGACACTGACTTGTTGAAAATTGACTTTGAGTGTAAGCAGTGTTGACACTGATCTGTTTTGAAAGTTGACCTCGAGTGTAAGCAGTGTTGACACTGACCTGTTGAAAGTTGACTTTGAGTGTAAGCAGTGTTGACACTGACCTGTTGAAAGTTGACCTCGAGTGTAAGCAGTGTTGACACTGACCTGTTGTATGTTGACCTCGAGTATAAGCAGTGTTGACACTGACCTGTTGAAAGTTGACATAGAGTGTAAGCAGTGTTGACACTGACCTGTTGAAAGTTGACCACAAGAGTGAGCAATGTTGACACTGATATGTTGAAAGTTGACATAGAGTGTAAGCAGTGTTGACACTGACCTATTGAAAGTTGACTTCTAGTGTAACCAGGGTTGACACTGACATGTTAAAAATTGACATAGAGTGTAAGCAGTGTTGACCTGTTGAAAGGTGACCACAAATGTAAGAAGTGTTGACATTGACCTGTTGAAAGTTGACCACAAGGGTGAGCAATGTTGACGCTGATATGTTGAAAGTTGACATAGAGTGTAAGCAGTGTTGACACTGACCTATTGAAAGTTGACCTCTAGTGTAACCAGGGTTGACACTGACATGTTAAAAGTTGACCTCAAATGTAAGCAGTGTTGACACTGACATGTTGAAAGTTGACTTTGAGTGTAAGCAGTGTTGACACTGACCTGTTGAAAGTGAACCTCAGGTGTAAGCAACGTTGACACTGACCTGTTAAAAGTTGACCTCAAATGTAAGCAGTGTTGACACTGACCTATTGAACGTTGACCTCTAGTGTAAGCAGTGTTGACACTGACTTGTTGAAAATTGACTTTGAGTGTAAGCAGTGTTGACACTGATCTGTTTTGAAAGTTGACCTCGAGTGTAAGAAGTGTTGACATTGACCTGTTGAAAGTTGACCTCGAGTGTAAGCAGTGTTGACACTGACCTGTTGAAAGTTGACTTTGAGTGTAAGCAGTGTTGACACTGACCTGTTGAAAGTTGACCTCGAGTGTAAGCAGTGTTGACACTGACCTGTTGTATGTTGACCTCGAGTATAAGCAGTGTTGACACTGACCTGTTGAAAGTTGACCACAAATGTAAGAAGTGTTGACATTGACCTGTTGAAAGTTGACCACAAGAGTGAGCAATGTTGACACTGATATGTTGAAAGTTGACATAGAGTGTAAGCAGTGTTGACACTGACCTGTTGAAAGTTGACCTCGAGTGTAAGCAGTGTTGACACTGACCTGTTGAAAGTTGACCACAAATGAAAGAAGTGTTGACATTGACCTGTTGAAAGTTGACCTCGAGTGTAAGCAGTGTTGACACTGACCTGTTGAAAGTTGACCTCGAGTGTAAGCAGTGTTGACACTGACCTGTTGAAAGTTGACCTCGAGTGTAAGCAGTGTTGACACTGACCTGTTGAAAGTTGACCTCGAGTGTAAGCAGTGTTGACACTGACCTGTTGAAAGTTGACCTCTTTAAGTGTCGAGTGTAAGCAGTGTTGACACTGACCTGTAAAAGTTGACTTCGAGTGTAAAGTGTTGACACTACTGAATTGCCTCTGTTAAGCAGTGTTGACACTGACCTGACCTTGAAAGTGACTCATTAAGCAGTGTTGACATGCATTTGAAAGTTTACCTGCGAAATGACTAAGCAGTGTTGAACTGACCTGTTTAAAGTTACCTAGTGTAAGCAGTGTTGACATGACCTGTTGAAAGTTGACTCAATGTAACATTTGACACTGACCTTTGAAATTGACTTCGAATGTAAGATTTACACTGACCTGTGAAAGTTGACTCGAATGTCCAGCAGTTTGAACTGACCTGTTGAAATTGACTTCAATGTAAGCAGTGTTGACATTGACCTGTTGAAAGTTGACTTCGAGTGTAAGCAGTGTTGACACTGACCTGTTGAAAGTTGACTCGAGTGTAAGCAGTGTTGACACTGACCTGTTGAAAGTTGACTTCGAATGTAAGCAGTGTTGACACTGACCTGTTGAAAGTTGACCTCGAGTGCGAGTAGTGAGGCATTGAGGTTGCCACCGAGGGCGGGGGCCGGGGGCACAATGAGGTGTCATGTTGGAGCCGCCTCAAGTTGTCTGCCTTGTCCCTGAGTGTGCTAGCGAGGGCGAGGGTCATCTCCGAGATGGTCTCTAGGTCTGTGACTGATGCAAACTTACTCCATCAGTTGGTCAGCCAGGTTCTTTTGTGTCCAATAGTGTGACGTAGGACAGGAACAAAAGACTACTATGCGTATGTGATATCAAATAACTTGTACACATATATCCCCCACTGTCTATAGCCAGGTATTCATTCTTACCGCAGCACTGGACCTTGCATCAAGTATTTGGCCACATTAACTTTGGCACTAATATGAAATATACATGTCGACCTTCATGATAATTTACCACACCAGTACAGATATTACTTGATAATTCCACTGTTTCAACTAGATAAACTGACGGAAATGAACTACATATTCTCTCCAGCATTCTATACAATTCCACACAACTGTGTCGTAAAATATGTTCCAGAGAAAACCAAGTGGAAAAAGCCTACTGAATAATTCAGAACGTTTTGCTAAAGAAATACTCACTTGTAGGGAAGTCTTTATAGTTGTAAGTTGAGATGCCATCTCCATCCTTGAGAAACTTACTTGTAGTTTCACCAAGGTAGCCAATATCTAGAGAACACAGTCACATACTTGAAGGTTTAACAAGTCGCCAATAATATATACACACAGTCTCACACCTTGATTTAGTAAGCTTGTTAATCAGTGCAACATACTTCACATGTAACACACAAGATATAACGTAACAAATATTTGCAAATAAATTATGTTTTGATGTAGACAAAATGTTTCCCGTTGACATCAATTCCCATTAAAACCTATCTATGTGCTTCAGCATAATAATTATAATTAAAATGTAGCGTGTATACAATTAAACAGAAATTAGCAGTAACAACCAGTATACTTACTAGCCAGATCTCTTCCAATTACTTTTGCAGCAAATTCAAAGTTTTGAGCAACAGTATGTTCAATTTCCTGCAAATGATAAACAACACAGTTTTCTTAATTTCCAGAAAAATTAGCAGCAACAGGTTATATTTCAACAATATATAATAAAACATTATTGTTATTTAGGTAACACAATTACAGAGGTACCGTCCAATCTCAACGTACCCCCAGAATCAATGTGTCACAGTCTGTGCCTAATATCATATTTTGCCAGTGATTACATCACCATGCATCATGTAACCAGAAATACAGGTTTATATAATTCTTACCCACTCCAGGCCAACTTAGCATTAGTCCACGCTTACAATGCATAGCAAATAGTACCATTGATGAGGCTTAATTCCTACATGTTGGTATTTTCATGGTATCAAGCAGAGTACTTAGTGTCTCATATGTAAAATGAACGGTGCAAGGGCAAAACTCCAATGGACAAAACCCCAGCGGACAAAACCCCAACGGACAA
>JAODUO010001013.1:247500-278327 GCA_025642075.2 Ridgeia piscesae
CTCCTCCACTTTCAACATGGTTTCCAGTCAGGGCTGTCTTGTGAGTCCCAACTCATCGAGACAGTCCATGACTGGATAACAGCTATGGATAACAAGTCACAGATAGATGCCATCCTGCTTGATTTCGCCAAAGCCTTTGACAAAGTCCCTCATAAACGCCTCCTATCAAAATTAGCCTTCTATGGAATAACTGGAAACACAAAAAACAGGATAAAATCATTTCTTTCACACCGAAAACAGAGAGTTTCAGTCAACGGCGCCCTGTCGGATAATACATGTGTTACATCTGGAGTACCACAGGGCTCAGTCCTAGGACCAGTTCTTTTTCTGCATACATAAATGACATAAACAACAACATTCAATCTCCAATACGGCTCTTTGCTGATGACAGCATCATCTATCGCATAATCAAATCTGAAACAGATAACAACATCCTCCAATCTGACCTGATCCAACTACAAACATGGTCCAACAAATGGCAAATTGAGTTTAACATCCCCAAATGTGTGCACCTCCCAATAACAAACCAAACCAAACCCAGACTACATTCGTATTCCCTTTGTGGTGTGCCACTCTCCACAGTCTCCAGCCACCCATATCTTGGAATAAAATTAGATACTAAACTAACCTGGGCGAATCACATCACTGACATAGCTTCCAAATCATCAAAAGTTTTAGGTATGATCAAACGAACCCTCGGACCATGCAAACCTAATGTAAAAGAAATGGCCTATAACATGCTAGTCCGACCAAAACTTGAATATGCCTCTCCTATATGGAATCCACACACCACTACCCAAATTAAACATCTTGAAAAGGTACAGCACTGTGCAGCCAGATTTGTCAAAAACAACCATCGACGCCAAACAGCCACAACAGACCTAATAGCCACCCTTGGATGGCCCACTCTTGAGCGACGCAGGATTATCAAACAAGCAATGACATTTTACAAAATTTTAAATAACAATCAACATGACACCACCGGGCCTACTAAAACCATCAAAAAACCGTGGCCATTACATCGCCACCAGGTGCCGCATCAACACTGCAGTGTTCTCCTTTTACCCCGTGCAATTCGCATCTGGAACATGATCCCACCACACATTACTGCAATAGAAAATCCCATAGCTTTTCAAGCAGCAATAATGAACCTCCCCTTCCCAACACCCAATCACCTAAATTGCCTGTAAAACAAACAAACAAACAAGTTATAACAAACAAACAAACATACATACAACCAAACGCATGCGCACAAGAAGCACTACAAACTCCTGCGTTAGCCCAAGTTTGGGCTGTTTGGAGTAAACAACCTGAGACCTGAGAAACCCGATTTTTCTACATTCTACGCCTACGGCGCTAGCACTGCCACTGAGCTGAAAGGTGGTCACTCCCAGCCAGGGCCCAGGGTCCTTCTTCAGAATTCACTGAGGACGACAAGAATTCCTTGTGTTCCTCAAGCATTTTTTCATCTAAATTTATTAAGGTGTATCTTCAAAACTATTGATTTTCTGTAACAGCAAGTTGAGTTTACTTTGATGCTTATTTAATTATTGTTATAATATAATGGTGTGACTGTGATATATTAGGACTAGGGCCAGTTCAGTTCATTACATTTGTTACTATTTGCACTTTTGCATTGCAGACGTGATTAACTAAAATAATTTTTTTAGTCATGTTTGTACGTTTTGTTTGTGCCATTCCATACCTCGACTGCTATGGTGAGTAAAATACATTAAAAAAAAATAATTGGACAAATAAATAAGTAACTGATTAAAATGTCCAATATTATGTTCAACACTTTGTTAAAACATAGCTAAGACTTCATATGATAACATAAAATATAGTAAAAGTTTATTTGGCGACATTAACTACTGTTAATGTTGCTAAATTCCTCTCCAATTAACTGTCACCACTAATCACGGTCGAGTGCTCACAGATACGTCATATCCATTGTTAATATGGATAGTTTCATTTCTGATGCCAAAGTCTGGAGAAGGTTCATGGCTGATTTCGGTCATATCAAGACGGATGTAAAATGGAAGCTATTAAACGAATTGCTCCTCTTGTTGTGGAGCTCCACTAAAGGGTTCTTCAGAGTAAAACTGTTGCCATTATTTGCATTGCATGGCAAAAGTTGTGGGTGCTACCATTTATTACACACTATTTTCAGATAGTTTGCATTTGTTGGTGATTTTAAAGCAGAAAATCTTCAGATTTATAATAAATAAAGCTATGGACCACTCTTCACCAATAATAAACTGTGTAGCTAAATGTACCAATAATAAACTGTGTAGCTAATGTACCAATAATAAACTGTGTAGCTAAATGTACCAATAATAAACTGTGTAGCTAAATGTACCAATAATAAACTGTGTAGCTAATGTACCAATAATAAACTGTGTAGCTAAATGTACCAATAATAAACTGTGTAGCTAAATGTACCAATAATAAACTGTGTAGCTAAATGTACCAATAATAAACTGTGTAGCTAAATGTACCAATAATAAACTGTGTAGCTAAATGTACCAATAATAAACTGTGTAGCTAAATGTACCAATAATAAACTGTGTAGCTAATGTACCAATAATAAACTGTGTAGCTAAATGTACCAATAATAAACTGTGTAGCTAATGTACCAATAATAAACTGTGTAGCTAAATGTACCAATAATAAACTGTGTAGCTAAATGTACCAATAATAAACTGTGTAGCTAAATGTACCAATAATAAACTGTGTAGCTAAATGTACGAATAATAAACTGTGTAGCTAAATGTACCAATAATAAACTGTGTAGCTAAATGTACCAATAATAAACTGTGTAGCTAAATGTACCAATAATAAACTGTGTAGCTAAATGTACCAATAATAAACTGTGTAGCTAAATGTACCAATAATAAACTATGTAGCTAAATGTACCAATAATAAACTGTGTAGCTAATGTACCAATAATAAACTGTGTAGCTAATGTATCAATAATAAACTGTGTAGCTAAATGTACCAATAATAAACTGTGTAGCTAATGTACCAATAATAAACTGTGTAGCTAAATGTACCAATAATAAACTGTGTAGCTAAATGTACCAATAATAAACTGTGTAGCTAAATGTACCAATAATAAACTGTGTAGCTAAATGTACCAATAATAAACTGTGTAGCTAAATGTACCAATAATAAACTGTGTAGCTAAATGTACCAATAATAAACTGTGTAGCTAAATGTACCAATAATAAACTGTGTAGCTAATGTACCAATAATAAACTGTGTAGCTAAATGTACCAATAATAAACTGTGTAGCTAAATGTACCAATAATAAACTGTGTAGCTAAATGTACCAATAATAAACTGTGTAGCTAAATGTACCAATAATAAACTGTGTAGCTAATGTATCCGTAAAAATCCCTTATCTATATGTAACGGAAGTGATTGTCAAATTTTAAATGAACGCGATAATAATTATGTGTGGCATGACTGTTTTATCAGAAATGATAGCCATTAAAACCCTGGCCATTTTAATTTGCAAAAATAAAGATTTTAGTATTGTCGCCTGTATGTGATAGCTGGGGTAGAAATACCCACTAGTCCGCTAGTCCGTACATTAGTAAAGATAAGGGCGGACCAGTAAACCTGCCTAATAACTAGTCCGGTTGTCTAGTAAAGGTCAATGTGTCATCTACCCCATCCTACAGTAGTCAATCAATAATTTGTTGTAGTCACAGTGACCCTAACCTGTCCACAGGAGTGACAGGATGGGGGGATGTAATTGAATCCCAAGTCATTAAAACATTGACAAATTGTCACCAGTGAACAACCAGCTAAGGCAGTGACAGCTTCATTTGCTGACAAATGATGACATTTTCTTAGGCATGGCCACCAGCTATGAACTTGTCTGGGCATTATTTATTTATCAGATTAACTGTTCTTTGAGGTCTATAATTTCCTAGTGTGATATTTTTATTTTCATAACACTGTAATACGAGGTAAATTTCCAGAATCATTATGGAAAATGTATAATGGTAGGATGGTGCTACCAGTCAGTGAGCGCAGTTGGTGTTCTTTTTCAATTGCGCAGTTTTTTAATACGGACCATATCTTCAGTTTTTCATTAATTATTTTGTTTTATTACTTTGTTACCTTTATGAACAGTGCATTTATTTAATGGGCATTGCTACATATAGTCTTTATACCTTTAAATAAAATGTTACTGACTTAATTTGGGCTGTATTTATATTCTGCCGGACTAGTAAACCTTTTTTGGCAGACTAGTAAACTGTTGACTTTACTAGTCCTGGTGCCTAGTAAAATAAATGCTGAAGTTCTACCCTTGGATAGACATAAATTAATATTCTGAACAACTAAAGAATTAAATAGCATACACTGCATTGGTAATTTGGTATCAATTACATCTTGGTCATTGGGCTGTGAAGTGAAAGTAAATAATTCCATCTTGATTAAAATACTAAGTATAGCCAGTCCTGTCACTGCATTCAATCGATCTGGCTGTGTTTCTTGTTATCTCATGTGGATAATGAGATAAGTTACATTTAAAGTGATGTGACTGTGGTGTCTAGTGTCTACTGGTTAAAGATGTATTGTCATTTGTAAATGACAGTTTACAAAACTTGAAAATTAATATAGACAACTGGAGTGAAAAATCAATCACTTTATTAATATTGTCTACTTTTTTTCACACAGTTTGACTGTTTCCGGTCATATCACATGAACAACCAGAGAAAATGTCAATTAGGTGATTATGGTAAAGAGGCTAAGCGGTGACTATGATTAACCAAAACACTCATAATTACCAACTCACTATAACAATTATTTTCCAATTGACTTCAGGGCCACTTGACCAATTTTTTGTAATGACTTTATATGTAAAATTACAACTAAGAGATTAAGTACACATTATTGTGTTGAGTAATTTATTCAAAACTGCAAAAGAAATTGTTCAAACATAATACATCAAATGATATTCCATTTTTGTAATAGCTCTAAGTGGAGTGTGATTTATTTGTAGATATAGGACACATTGGTTTCAATGGACAACAAAGATCAACATGATGTTGGTGCAGAGGTCCACTTACCAGTCTACAAGACAACTCAAGAAGACTCTCAGCTCACTGAATCAGACTTCACTCAAGACAGAGTCTCTACAACTTGTGGAGGTTCAGCTGATGGTGAAACATTTTGTAATGATGACTATGACTTGGTGCAACACATCAAGATTGAACACAACCAAATAGAAGTCAAGCAAGAAGATGACGTAAGCTGTCAACACAAGTGTAGTGTTGATGTTCACCTCAAAACACGTGTGGGAACTGTGAATGGTGTAGAAGACGAAGCAGGTAACCAGGAAGACTCTCTGCATTTCCCAGCTGCAACCCAGCTGCAAATTTGGTCTCAGAGTCTTAATGAACCCACTGAAGTAAAACAAGAGATGACAGATCCAACTGAATGTGACAGAGATGGGGAAGAGACAAGACGTTGGGTTGTGTGTGAGGCTGGTGTACTGAAAGAGGTCAAAGTTGAACACACTCAGAGTGTCTCAGAGACATGTTCAGGTGTAGATTACTGTGAAAACATTGACCAGAAGCAAAAATGCAATAACACGAATAACAAGGAAATCTTCAACAAACAGTCGAATATTGAACTCAGTCCACACACTGGTGAGAGGCTGTTCATTTGTGATACATGTGGAAAGTCATTTAAACGGTCAAGGAACCTGAAACAACACGAAGCGACTCACACTGGTGACAAACCATACATCTGTATAACTTGTGGAAATTCATTCAGAGAGATGGGTAGTCTGAAAAAACATAAAATGACACATACTGATGAGAAACTGTACGTATGTAAGGTATGTGGAAAGCCATTCAGGTGGTTGAATGCTCTGAAAAATCACTACAGGACTCACACCGGTGAGAAACCGTATGTTTGTAATATATGCGGAAAGTCATTCAGAGTGTTGAATACACTGAAAAATCACGAAACGACTCACACTGACGATAAGCCGTACATTTGTAATACTTGTGGAAAGTCATTCAAACATTTGAAAACCCTGAGAAATCACAAAATGGTTCACACAGGTGAAAAACCGTACATTTGTGATACATGTGGAAAGTCATTCAGACTATATCAAACCCTGAATTATCACAAAATCACTCACACCGGTGAGAAACCACACATTTGTGATACGTGTGGAAAGTCATTCATAAATTCAGGTAACCTGAAACAGCACAACCTTACTCACACTGGCGAGAGACCATATATTTGTAACGTATGTGGAAATTCATACAGAGAGGCAAGAACTCTGGCACAACATAGCATGGTACATTCGGCTGCTTTGAAAAATGAAATGACTCGCCCAGATGAGAAACCATTCATCTGTGGTACATGTGGAAAGTCATTTAAATCGTCATGTAACTGGAGACGTCATGAAATGACTCACACAGGTCAGAAACCTTATGTTTGTGATACATGTGGAAAGTCATTCACTCGCTTGGGTTCTCTGAAACATCATGTAATGACTCACACTGGCAAGAAACCGTATGTCTGTAATATGTGTGGAAGATCGTTCTCCCGGTCATATACTCTGAAGCATCATGAGTTCACTCACACTGGTGAGAAACCGTACGTTTGTGGTCAGTGTGGAAAGTCGTTCACCCAGCTAAGTACACTGAACTTACATGAAATATCTCACACTGGAGAGAAACGGTTCATTTGTAATACATGTGGAAAGTCATTCACCCGGTCATATAATCTGAAGCAACATGAAATGATGATTCACACTCGTGTGAAGCTGTAGACTTGTGATACATGTCAATTTATTGTCATTCAGTTTGTTTAGTGCCATGAATGTCCAATCAAATATAAATGTATGGAATGATTCACACTGGTGAAAAACTACATTTGTGATACATGTGGAAAGTCGTTCACACAGTCATGTACTTTGAAACAACATGAAATTACAAATGTGAGAAACCATACTGTAATACATGTTCAGACTATTAAAACCTCTGAAATAAAAAAAAATCACAGTTGAGAAACTGCACGTTTGTGATGCATGTATATGTAAAGTCATTCATACATTCAAGTAATCTGAAACATCACAAATGATTCACACTGGTGAGAAACCATATGGACTTACTCTGCATCCCATATCTTGTAAGCTATTTTTAATCTATGTTTCTATGTTGTCATATATTAGGGCATTGACTGTCATTATGCACAACATTATTTTATTTGATTGGACCGATGTAAAAGTACCCGAGGTGCTTCAAGGGCTCAAAATCCAGTACATTTTCAGTTTGCATATTTTTTCAAAATCTGTGTATGAAAATTTTCTCTAATATTGCATAGATATATCTTTGGGTAAAGAGGCAATACACAAGACATTTGTATTTGATTGGATGTTTCTTTGGGCACCTCCAGGCATTGCTCACAAGCTAAATGTTCACATTTGCCTGGATTGTGCCTAGCATGACTTGTGTATTTGCTGACTTGTATATTCCTGGACTTGTGTATTCGCCAACCCTATGACCATCAGTTCCAGCTGTCTACTATGGGTGAACTTAGACCTGTGACCAATATATTATTAGTGGCTAACTGAAACTCATGTCAACAAACTTAGATCCATATTACACTGAAAAGTGTACTTGGCAGTTTTCCATTTTTACTATCGGTAGCCTGAATGTTAGGATAAATTAGCTTAAATGTTTGTTTTTATTCTAATAATTGTCACAACTGAGGAAATAATTACAAATAGTATTAACCTCGTTGATGATATGTTGATAACATTTGCAGTTTTTGTTTTGTGAACAGTGAAGTTACACAAGTTCAGTGTGTATATATATATATATATATATATATATATATATATATATATATATATATATATATATATATATATATATATATTGACATATGTTTGATGTCCACAGAGCATATCTCCTGAGATAGCCAGAGCAGTGTAAATTAATACTTTGATATCGAGCTGGATAATAAGAGTTTCTGATGTTGCACAGGCACTTCTCGTTGTATGGCCAAATAAGAAATCTGTATTTTTGATCAAATCCTTCTTAAGACATCTCAGGACCATCCAAAAGGCAATTCAATTTGTATGGTGTGTCGGTTTTCCCCCTCTAAAACTGTAATAATGTTGTCTCCGATTTTGTATTGACACTCCTTGTTGTAATGCCAATATGACTGACCAAAATCACAATATAGTCCAAAGGACTTCAGGGCCTCTTTTATGGTGTGCCTATTTTTTCTTCCAAATCTCTAGTAATATTTTTTTCAAATTAATATGTTAAAGATGATCTCAAAGTTTGTCTGTCCCAAACTGTGTCTGAATTGACCCTGTGAGTTTGAAAAGACTAGTTCGTACGTCTAGTTTACACAATGATTCATCAAAACCACAGTGCATGCCAAGTGACTCCCTGGACGGCCTCTGGGCCCAATTTTATTATTCCTGTCAATCTTTCTTATTATTACTGTCATCTTTAATGATAAGAAATGATGCACGCTGGTGATATATGGTACATTCCTAGTTAAGCGTAAGTCATTATAAATGTGCTGCCAATTCATTTAGTTTCCTTGGAACGGTGGAATGTCATTAAAAGCATCTAATTGTGGAAAGTCATTGAGGCAGTTGTATACACTAATTTATCATAATAATTTTGACCCGTGGACGAGGTGCAACAAAATAAAAAAATCTGGTAAATGCTTCAATGTTCTTGCTTTTCCTGATTCAAGCAAGAAAAGACAGAATTGTTCAGAATTGTGACCAACGTGGATTGGCATTTGTAACTTCAGCAGATAAAAATTACACAGTTAAACATTAGTGGACCAGGTGGCAGCACCAGTAGTGATCAATTTGGTCAGGGCAGCATGTGAAGTTTGATTTAGAAGTTTCGTATTATGTTGATAGTCTCGATCGGAATCCCGTATGTTCTCAATATTCGCCATATACTTTCCCTGTGTATGTTATCAAATGCCTATTCAAAGTCAATAAAAAATATATACCTGTAGCAGTCTTTGCTATTTTGAACACTTCGATGATGTTGCGGAGACAACGTTGCGTGACTTGTTTCGTTGTCCTGCAGGCCAGGGGCGTCAATCCGGTTTGAAAAATGGGGGACGGGGGACCAATTTGTGTGTGTGTGTGTGTGTGTGCGTGCGTGCGTGCGGGTGCGGGTGCGTGGGTGTGCATGTGTGTGTGTGTGTGTGTGTGGTGGGTGTGTGGGTGTGTGTGTGTGTGTGTGTGTGTGTGTGTGTGTGTGTGTGTGTGTGTGTGTGTGTGTGTGTGTGTGTGTGTGTGTGTGTGTGTGTGTGTGTGTGTGTGTGTGTGTGTGTGCGTGCGTGCGTGTGTGTGTGTGTTACCTGAAATACATATAAATGTTTTAGTAAATATAAAACACTTTATTGTTTGTCTGGTCCTACTTCTAAAATAAACAAAAACATTTATGTTATGCTATTTAAACTAGTTATGTTGGTTACATGTATTTGAATAGCGGCCATGGCCTGCCTCAATCACATACATACTGAAAACGTTGAGGGTAGACTCTGAAATCCTTGTCAGTGGCGTAGCGATAAGGGGGCAGGGGGCTATATGGCCCCCAATCCCGGAAAAAATTACTGGCTGCCTAATTCCTAGAATCACAAAGTACAGTGGGTTTCTGGATGCCTGTGTATGATTTTCCTTTCCATTATACCCTTTCACAAAAATAAATTGTCATAATTCAAATAGGTTTAAGTTAGGAATTCTCCACTTCTATCGCTGGCTGCAGCATAAGAGTTGACAGAGCACTAAAATGTCATTATTCTCAATGTGCATGATGGCTAATGGCTAATTCAAAATAATAGTTGCCCGGTTACTCGACTAGGGTCAAATTGCATTGTGTTGTTATTATTTTCTTGGCATCATTTTTGGTCTTTTCCAGTGTCTTTTTTCTTCCTCTTACTACGTTCTCTTTCAGCAGTCTCCAATTCCTTCTATCTATCTGTATATATTTTCCCCCATTCTTCTCCTACTCTTTCTAGGTCACTTTTAAGGCTATCCCCATCGCAATTTCGCTCTTCGTCGCCTCCATTTTCCTTCCACTTTCTGGGCACCTGCTCTCTTTGCCAGTTTGTCATCTTCTGTTTTGTCCACATGACCAACCCATGTACCAATTTCTTCTTAGAACTTTCCTTCACTCCATCCCATACTCTCATCTCATCCATTTTCTTTTATCAGCTCTCTTAGGTCCCATGATTATTCTTACCGGGTTGTTTATTCGCAATCCTGGACCTTCTGTTGTTTCTTTGCTAGTGCCATTGTGGTGGTCCCAGATTCGTACCGAGTCAGGATTCGCCTTTGTTACTAACGTAGTTTCCGTTAGTAATACATCAAGTATTGAAATAATATTGTTATCACGCACATCTTAAATAAAAATGGATAAACTTATGTGATCATTTTCACTCATTCGAACGTGTTGTGTTATTTAGTCGAATCTCGGCTCGGGCATGACGTATGCCGTTGCCACTACGTCAGAGCGCGCCAGAACAGATAAAAGCGATCATTGCGCATGCGCGCGCATGCGCGATATGCGTTTAGTCGAATCCTGGACTGGTCGAATCTGGGACCATCATCACTAGTGCAATCGTGTATGCCGGGGTAACACACGAACTGAGCACATTTCCTTTACGTTTCCGTGATGTGCGTCTATCTCCCGTCACCCCTTCGACATTCCTCCAAGCGTTTGTCCCCCTGTAATCCTCATTGTAACCAAAACAATTAATCTAGTGGATTTTGCACAGGGAACATTCCACTTCCTATGGTGAATTTATAAATTGTAGTACGCAACGTTACATGTTGTGAAATTACTGGTTGAAGGCCAACGCCACATCATCTATGTTAAGGAAGTTTATTTATTCTTTCATCAGAATAAGTGACTACATGTTGGTATTTGTCATGGTCTTTGTCAGTAGGTTTGGGAGAGTAGCGTGAGGAATGTGGTGGCCGGCTATAGGGTGGTTAGGGTCCGTGTCTCTTTAATAACGTGTTGTTTCTCTCTTACTTTCTAACTTTGACGCCTTCTGGAAATGGTTTTGCTGAAATACCAGCTACATTGGTCAGTGAACTTGGTTGTCATGTCGGTATTAATTTTAAACAAGTTGGGTTTGAATTTTATATATCTATATTTACTGGACTAAGATGAAGTTGTGCGCTGCGGCCAACCAAGCAATTTATCTAGTGATTTTCCACTGGGTTGTCGAAAGTTTATATCTGAACTGGTATATTAATTTTACTACTAGACCGGTGTAGGGTTTTTTTAGGAGAAAGGAGTGATCAGTGCGCTAAATTGTTTTTTTTAACTAAACCCCCGTCCCCCACTGATCGACGCCCGTGCCTGCAGCTATATGTTTTAACTTGATGTAAGCTGTCACAACGAAGTGGTCACAGTCACCTCTGACATCTTGAAGCGATCTCCTCCATTTGCCGTTGCTTATTAGATGGTCGATCTGATTCTTGTCTCTTCCATTTGGGGAGAATCATGTCAGCTTATAGATTTCACGGCGAGGGAACAAGGTAACAACAGTGACTAAATCATTACTAGTGCATAGATCCAGAAGTCTCCATTTTCATTAATAATCCTACACACATGCTGTCACATTGTCTTATTATTGTGTGTGTTATCTGCACCGACCTTTGCAGTTATGTCTCCCGTGACAACTGCAAGATCATAGACTGAGATAAAATGTGTCCTTTTCTTCATCGTCGTTGTCATTAGTTGGGGCATAACACTGAATTATGCATGGTGAGGGTTGTGTGGCGTCCTCAAAGTATTGCTTGAATGAGTCGACTGCTGATAGGGTTCCAATCAAAAAGTGAACGTTCAACTCCTTTCTTCAGAATGATTGCAACTCCTTCATGATGCTGTTGAAGTTACCTGTCTTCCTAGTCCTGTCCACCTGCATTCACTCACACCTAAAATACACAGGCTGAAACGCCTCATCTCTGTTGTGACATGAGAACGTTTTCCCGTCTCAAACATCGTGCGTATATTCCGGAATCCAAGTCTGGTCTTCTGGTTTTGGCGTTCAAAACTTCCCTCTTCCTTGCAGCAACTTCTTTTCGGCTTTCATTACTGCCAGTCTTACGAAGTTCGTCAGGCCGTGTTGTGGTTGATTTCTTCGTCGTTGTTCCAGTAACATATATTATTTTACATGGCTGAGTTGTTGGCCCTGTGCAAACCCCCTAATTTGTAAGCCCTGTGTGTCTGTCACGGAATTTGCACTTGACTGAATTTGTCATAATAAAATATCTTTATACTATAAAGTTATATTTTAATATGTCATATGTGTTACATTATAGGATTAACAAATATATAATAATGTGTGTTAAAACGATAAACAAACGTGAATATTACATTGCTGTGTGTTGTGGTTTCCAACAGTTCCGCAACACTCATAACACATATATACATTTGCCCCAAAACTGCGCGAAAGATGACCTCCTTCATTACTTGTCAATATTGCCAAACACAAGTAGCCACAGATGCCGCCTATTGACAATCACCATAATAATTTATGAAAACGCATGATTTCCGTGATATTTCTTATCGATGAAGTGTCTCACTGCTTCTGCTTGTAAATATCCTTCGGAAAATTAAACCATAAACATCATTTGGGGACAATCCGACTATTATAGCCAAAAATCAAAACAGGGTTCTATCTTTTAACATGGGGAATGGCGTCGCTGCCCCCAAGTGCCCCCAGCCTCGTTTTCGAGGGCGAGACATACACTGCCTACAGGGCGTGTAAGTCTCACGCTCGAACACGAGACTAGGGACAGTTGGAGGCCGGAAATCCATATTCTCCATGTTAACATATAGAACTTTGTTTTGTTTGTAATAATGGAACTGTTCCAAATAGCGTGTTTCTGTTATATTGTCCGAAGGATTATTACAAGCAGAAGCAATGGAACACTTTGCCGGTGACAATGATCACGAAAATCATTAATTTTAATCGATGGTGGTTGCCATGCCCATGGCATGAGCGGAAAGTACTTGTGTTTGGCGATCTTGACTAATAATGAAGAAGTACAACCTGTTTGGGGAAAACGTATACATATGTTATGATTATGTGCATTTAAAGAACTTGTCAGATATAAGTTCTTATCGAAACCACAACATACAGCAATGTAAAATGCAAATCCCGTATAAGACACATACGGCCCAAAATCGTGTTTATTATCTGCACTACGTAAGTCACTATATGTCTATGATAGTGTGGTAAACTCAATATTAAATATGACATTTAAGATAAGAAAGGTATAACACAAGATATTTAAGACCTGGTTTTCCTAGTATTCATCAGTCGGAAGTTACATATATTGATTGATAAGTATGATTCTTGTGTTAAGGTTATTGATAAAGTGGTACTGGACATATATTGAGTAGTAGTTTTGGTTAAAGTTTGTTAGTTAACAGTATTTTTGAACAGATTAGTATAGTGGGTGATAAAAGGGTAATCTAGGCTTCGAGAAATTGTAAACGAGATTGAGCAAATCTCTTTATTTGATATAGTATATAAGAGATAAAGCAATAAGAGTAACAACTACATATGTAAGATAAAACTGTGAATATGTATCATTGTTATTAAAAATAAACAAGCGTTTTAGTAGGAAACCCTTGTTTGTTTGTTTATATAGGTAGTGTCCAACGTTTCCGCTAGGGAACGGTACCAGTACAGACTAAACTTATTGTTCATGGTAGCATAGGTAGTAGTTGTTTATAACATAAAGTTTGCTGCAGTTGCTGTACACAACAAACAAACAGTCTTTCTAAAGACTAAGTTGGTTTAAACTAAGAGTTGATTTTGACAAATCGTAATATGGCACCTGGCAAGCGGCAAGTGAAGGCAAGAAGGCACTTGGATTTTGCTGTATCGGGGTGCGGAAAAACTTGGTCAGAGACAACGGAGGAAGGGTTTACGTTCCAATGTTTAGGGTGTTGGAAAGTGGACTGTCTGACAGCAGAGTTAGCTAGGCTAACGGATATTGTGAAGGGGATGCAGAGTGGAGGAAGGGTGATTGCAAGGACAACAAATGGAGAAAGAACAACAGGAAACATGACATGCAGGAAGGTGACAGGGGAGAAAGTGACAGTAGAGAAGGAGGGAGGGACAAGGGGACAGGAGATGAGAGAAGTAGATGCGACAGGAGGTAAGACGAATGGAAGAAAGGAAGTGAGAGGTGATGTGACCAAACGGAAGTCAATAACAAGTACGATGACAGGAAGAAAAGAGACCGGAAAGAAAGGAACAACAGAGAAAGCGGCAGGGGGAAAAGTCAGCAACCAGGGAGATGCAAAACGGAGGAGCTACTCTGAAGCAGTGATCGAGGGGGCATTGAGAACAGAAAGGGTATTTGTGGGAGACTCCATTTTGCGAAAGACAGACAGGACATTAAGCAAAGGAGAAGACGTTGTTGTTTGTCTTCCGGGGGCTAGGATAGAGCATGTGACTGAACGGGTAGAGAACGTTTTGGGGCATGGCCAAGGGGGGTCTATATTAGTACATGTAGGGACGAACAATGCAGACAGGGATGGAACAACCAGGATAGTAAAGAGATACAGAGAGTTGGTAGAGACACTGAAGAAGACGAGAGTTGAACAGATCATACTCTCAGGAATCTTGCCAGTGATGAGGGAAGGGGAACAACATTTAGAAATTGCAAGAGGATGGCAATTAACGGACTATTAGAGCAGATGTGTGAAGAAGAAGGAGTTGGATTTGTAGATTTGTGGGGATATTTTGTTGGTAAAGAAGACATGTTTATGATAGATGGCCTCCATCTAAGCGGAAAGGGCGCAGCAGTGTTCTCCGAGAACCTTCTTCGATCGATGAATAATGGAACAGGTTGCAACTTTTTAAACTAGTTTCGCAGGGGGGATACACAGAGAAGCCAAATACTAGAGGCATAGATAAAGATAGCAAAAAGACATCAGCAAAGAACAGCCTAGAAAGCCCTACGGAATTTGGTTATAAATGTGTTTGTTTAAATGCAAGGAGCATAGTAAACAAAATAAATGAACTAAACATTATGGTAGAAGATATTGACCCTCACATAATAGGTATAACTGAATCTTGGGCCACACCCGATATATCAGATGCCGAATTAGGAATGACAGGGTATGTAATGTTTAGGAAAGAGATTAGGAAGAAGGGGTAGGCGGAGTTATTATATATATTAAAGAATCCATCCAAGCTTATGAAATAAAATTAGAAAAAGAAGTAGAATGTGAAGAAGCTGTCTGGTGTAACATAGTTACAGAAACTCAACATTAACTGTTGGGTTAGTGTATCGGAGTCCAAACATAAGCATGGAAGAGAATGAAAAAATACATAACGCTATCAAAGAAGTGAGTAAACGGGACTGTATTATTATGGGGGATTTTAACCATGGGCATATACAGTGGACATCTCTACAGAGTACCGGGAGAGAGGATCAAGAGTTTTTAAATTTAGTACAAGATAGTTTCCTTTCTCAACATGTGTTAGAAGCAACCAGGGGCGAGAACGTGTTAGACATAGTATTGAACTCACAGAAGGAATTTGTTGATAATGTCAAGATATGTGAGCCACTGGGGTGTAGTGATCACAACCAGATACATGTTATCATCAAAGTAAAGGGAGAAAGGAATAGAAAAATAAGGTACAGGAATTTTTTTTACAAAGGAAGATATAAGGACATGAGGGAATATTTAGCAAAGATAAACTGGAATAACACACTGAAGAATAAGACAGCAACAGAATGCTGGAATATTTTAAAGAGTGAAATTGACTGCGTTGTTGACAAATTTGTCCCCTTGAAAAAACAGGGGAAACGGTCAAAGAAGAAACACTTATCGAAGGAAGCCATTAGAAAAATCAAGTACAAGCAAATTATGTGGAAGACATATAGACATACCGGAAGTGAAGAAGACTATAGCATTTATAAAGAAGCACTTAATCAAGCTACAGCTGAAATTAGAAATTCAAGGAGAAGCTACGAATAAAAAATAGCTTTTAATATAAAACATGACAGCAAGTGTTTTTATGCGTATATTCGAAGTAAACAGAAAGTTCAGGATAAGGTCGGTCCTCTAGAAGGTAGTGATGGAAACATAATAACAGAGGGATTCTTAATGGCAGAAAACCTAAATGAGTACTTTAGTTCGGTGTTTACCAGGGATGATATTAGTATATTACCAGTACTTGAGACTAAGTTCGAAGGGAGAGAGTTTGACTATTTAGGACAACTAATTGTAACCCCAACAATGGTAGCTATTAAAATAAGAGATATGAAGGATAATAAATCACCTGGAGTGGATGGGATTCCTCCCAAATTACTATTGGAAATTGTAGAACAAATCAGCATACCGCTTGCAACAGTGTTCAATTTGTCATTAGAGGAGGGAATAGTTCCGTTAGAATGGAAAGAAGCAAACATAATACCATTATTTAAAAAAGGTTCGAGAAACAAGTCAGAGAACTATAGACCAGTGAGTTTAACATCGGTGATTTGCAAACTATTAGAAAGAATAATTAAAGATCACCTGGTTGATTTTCTTGTTAATAATAAATTGATAAACCCATCTCAACATGGGTTTTTAAAAGCGAGGTCATGCTTAACAAATATGTTATGTTTTTTGGAAGATGTCACAAAGTGGCTAGATGAGGGATCACCAGTAGATATAATCTACTTAGATTTTAAAAAAGCCTTTGACAAAGTGCCACACCAAAGACTACTACTTAAACTAAAGGCCCATGGCATAGGAAATGGTATGATCAACTGGATAGAAAAATGGCTTATTGATAGAAGACAAAGAGTAATAGTTGATGGGGAGGTTTCAAACTGGAAATCGGTTTTGAGTGGAGTACCGCAGGGATCAGTACTGGGACCTATTTTATTCTTAATATATATCAATGATTTGGATGATGACATAACAAGCAAGGTGTTGAAGTTTGCGGACGACACAAAAGTGTTCAGGAAAATTAAAAGTGATGCAGATATACAGCAGTTACAAGATGATCTTAATAAGTTGATAGAATGGTCTGAGAAGTGGCAAATGCTGTTTAATTTTGGAAAGTGTAAGTGCCTTCACACAGGACATGGGAATGAAGATGCACAATATACAATGGGTGATACTGTACTAAACACTACCTTAAAGGAAAAGGACTTAGGGTTAACTATTAGTGCTGACATGAAGGTATCAGAGCAGTGTGGAATTGCAGCAGCGAAGGGAAACCAAATTCTTGGATTAATTAGGCGAAATATAGTGTACAAAGAAAGAGAACTAATAATACCGCTGTATAAAACAATAGTTAGGCCTCACTTAGAATATTGTATACAAGCATGGAGGCCATATCGCAAGAAGGATATTGATATGCTAGAAAGAATACAAAGGAGAGCAACCAAAAAATACAAAAACTCAGGAATATTAGTTATGAAATGCGTCTAAAAGAATGTGGTTTAACAACACTAGAAACCAGAAGATTGAGAGGAGATCAGATTGAGGTGTTTAAAATATTGAATGGATATGAAAATATTGACAGAAATATTTTTTTCACAGTCAAGGGCGGGCTGGCGGACCGTTGGATAAATGGATGTATGGATGTATGGATGTATGGATGTATGGATGTATGGATGTATGGATGTATGGATGTATGGATGTATGGATGTATGGATGTATGGATGTATGGATGTATGGATGTATGGATGTATGGATGTATGGATGTATGGATGTATGGATGTATGGATGTATGGATGTATGGATGTATGGATGTATGGATGTATGGATGTATGGATGTATGGATGTATGGATGTATGGATGTATGGATGTATGGATGTATGGATGTATGGATGTATGGATGTATGGATGTATGGATGTATGGATGTATGGATGTATGGATGTATGGATGTATGGATGTATGGATGTATGGATGTATGGATGTATGGATGTATGGATGTATGGATGTATGGATGTATGGATGTATGGATGTATGGTATGGATGTATGGATGTATGGATGTATGGACTGGCGGGCGGGCGGGCGGGCGGGCGGACGGACTGGCGGGCGGGCGGGCGGGCGGGCGGGCGGACGGACGGGCGGGCGGGCGGGCGGGCGGGAGGGCGGGCGGGCGGGCGGGCGGGCGGGCGGGCGGGCGGGCGGGCGGGCGGGCGGGCGGGCGGGAGGGCGGGCGGGAGGGCGGGCTGTGGGGCGGAGACGGATAGAAGGATCAATGGTGCGTTGGGTGGATGCGGATAGAAGGATCAATGGTGCGTTGGGTGGATGCGGATAGAAGGATCAATGGTGCGTTGGGTGGATGCGGATAGAAGGATCAATGGTGCGTTGGGTGGATGCGGATAGAAGGATCAATGGTGCGTTGGGTGGATGCGGATAGAAGGATCAATGGTGCGTTGGGTGGATGCGGATAGAAGGATCAATGGTGCGTTGGGTGGATGCGGATGCAATCAATTGACAAGGTAGTCGCTATTGACTCACAACAATCCACGCTCACCATCAAACTATGCTCCGTAAATACAGTTTGATGGAGAATAGCATGACCTGGGCTAACTCTACCTCTTTATTGGGCCTCCTTGAGACACTCGTACTTACCCTATCTACTGTCCCAGTAGAACATCAAGACAGAACTGACGCAAACATTAAATAAGTTGTAAATGCATAGCAAATGTATCACTTATATATGTTCTCATAGATTCTTGGAAATGTTCTCCGGTGACGTGGCCAGTTTGATGCTCCAATTGTCTAACTGGCTACAAACTCGCGTGTGCCCAAACTACGGTTCTACTCGAACGTCGAAGCTAAACCGACGTAAAAGTTAAATAAACAATTAATGCTAAGCTGCATGAACTTATCTGTTAAATTTATGTTCTCCGTTATTGATTTGACTTTCCGACTGTTTATGGCTCCGTACTCGCGTATGCTCTCCATATGCTGATCCGTGTGGAACGTCGAAGCTAAACTGACACAAACGTTAAATAAACATTATAACTGGAAATGTTCGTGCAACTGTTGTCCCTGAATTGCTTCATTCCCCGCCTCAATGAAGATCGATTAATTTGACGGTTTGCTCTGTCGTTGTTGGGCACTGTTTATGATGTCACATCTTCGCAGTCTCGTGACTTGTATTCAAATACGTGTTCTGACATTACGCAACACAAATTAAAGCGGATCATAATAATTTTCCTAAATATCAGTATTTAATTTGTGTATGATTTGTTAAGTTCGTTCTCGCAATGGGTAACAGTAGTTGCAGGAATCAGGCCAGCTCGTTACTATTAAGTGAGGTCACCATCATTTGCGCTCACGTCATCCCGAACGTGTATTACGTCATCTAAAACGTAGTGTATTTCGGCAATATTGTAAGTGTTTCACGATACGTAGCGGACTGGAGCTGATTGGGGACACGACACGAGAATTATATTCTAACGACTGGTGACAGTTGTAGTTTCCAAACTGATGAAACTAAACATAAACGATTGGATTATATATAGTAATTATATATATATATATATATATATATATATATATATATATATATATATATATATATATATATATATATATATATACAATAGTAATCGTTTCAGCAGTATTGGTTGTTACATGGCTGGATTCCTGTATATAATACCACTCGGATGATAGGTTTGCATTAACGCAAAGGCTGCAAAATATGGATTATAGTCATCAGCTCGGTTTCTGTTACATCATATTAGAAAAGTCAGGCCATAAATGTCTTATGTTATACTTTTTTTATCCTAACTGTCCGATTTAATATATTCAGTTGACCATACTGTCACTGCCATAGGCATAGTAATTTGACGTAGCGCGAATAGTATTAACGATTTTAGCCCGTATGCGTCTTTTACGGGATTTGCATGTTATTGATTTGGTAATACTAAAATGTACTTTTAGTATTACTATTTAATAATAACAAGACATTTATAATATTAAATTATATTTGAATGTGTCATATGGGTTACATAATAGGATTAGCAGATATGTAATAATGCGTGTTAAAACGATAATCAAAATTAGATACAACGGATTATTGCGGTAACCGGATTGTGGTAGGTAACCGGGAATGTTACATTGATGTACGTTGTTGTTTCACAACAGTTTTATAAGCACGTATACTCATGTACATGTATTTAATATAGGTTAGAGGTACCGGCCTAAGGAAGGTACATTAAAACAAAATAGGCCGTGTAACTTTGCTAAAAATTATACAGGTCCTTTTGCTCATAGCGCGTGGCAGATAAATATAATGTATCAGTCTAAAGATGTGTTTAATATGAGATTCAGCAGGAAGAGTTAACGTACTTAATGGTAACTAGTGACGACTGACTCGCACATGCGCAGAAATGTCACCCGCCACCAGGATACTTTCTAGCGCCCGGAAAATGTAAACACTATACAGCCTATCGCATATTGAACGCATTGTGTATGTTCATATTTTGAAATATTTTCTTTAGTTTGTTCTATATGTATTATATAACAGATTTGGATATTGAAAACAAACGTCACGACCACACAAACATGAACAAAATCAGTTTCCCTTTACTGTTTCTGAAATATAGCATTTATATGCGAGATTGTTACGCCCATCAAAATACAAACAAATACACGAAATAGATTATAGGGTCAGGGCGGATTAACAACTATGGACACGTGCCTCGAGAAAAAATACTGGACGCCACTGCATATAATTAGGTCCCCAATGGCTATAATAGGCCGCGCCGAACGCAAAGATGTTTGGGTTCTGCGAATAAAAAATGGTCCGGTATTTCAGCCACTGTTTAAACAGTCTGTGGATATAGGTGTGATTCCTCCCATCTGGAAAACGTCTATAGTGGTACCCGTCCCTAAAATGTCATCACCGTCAGAGTTAAACCACTTCAGACCTGTGGCCCTAACGTCCATCGACATGAAATGTTTTGAAAGACTGATTTTGTCTCGCATTCTCCCACATGTTCAATCTCAACTGGACCCATATCAGTTTAACAAGATTTAACAAGATTGCCACCTAGAGATTCAACTCTAGATGGCAGGTGGACTAGGAAGCCATTTGGCTTATCGAGAGTCCAACCTATCTAAGTATGCCCCGCCCGTCTTAGGTATATGTCGATTTTATTTTTAAATATATTAACAATACTAGCACCTACACAATCAGCTGATAATCTGTTCCATTCGTTTACTGTTCTTTGTGAAAATGAAAAAATTTCTAATATCTAGTCTACACTGCTTCTTTGCTAATGTAACTCCATGTCCTCTAGTCCTTCTCTCTTCCTTGACTGTGAAAAAAAAATATTTCTGTCAATATTTTCATATCCATTCAATATTTTAAACACCTCAATCTGATCTCCTCTCAATCTTCTGGTTTCTAGTGTTGTTAAACCACATTCTTTTAGACGCATTTCATAACTAATATTCCTGAGTTTTTGTATCATTTTGGTTGCTCTCCTTTGTATTCTTTCTAGCATATCAATATCCTTCTTGCGATATGGCCTCCATGCTTGTATACAATATTCTAAGTGAGGCCTAACTATTGTTTTATACAGCGGTATTATTAGTTCTTTTTCTTTGTACACTATATTTCGCCTAATTAATCCAAGAATTTGGTTTCCCTTCGCTGCTGCAATTCCACACTGCTCTGATACCTTCATGTCAGCACTAATAGTTAACCCTAAGTCCTTTTCCTTTAAGGTAGTATTTAGTACAGTACCACCCATTGTATATTATGCATCTTCATTCCCATGTCCTGTGTGGAGGCACTTACACTTTCCAAAATTAAACAGCATTTGCCACTTCTCAGACCATTCTATCAACTTATTAAGATCATCTTGTAAATGCTGTCTATCTGCATCACTTTTAATTTTCCTAAACACTTTTGTGTCGTCCGCAAACTTCAACACTTTGCTTGTTATGTCATCATCCAAATCATTGATATATATTAAGAATAAAATAGGTCCCAGTACTGATCCCTGCGGTACTCCACTCAAAACCGATTTCCAGTTTGAAACCTCCCCATCAACTACTACTTTTTGTCTTCTATCAATAAGCCATTTTTCTATCCAGTTGATCATACCATTTCCTATGCCATGGACCATTAGTTTAAGCAGTAGTCTTTGGTGTGGCACTTTGTCAAAGGCTTTTTAAAAATCCAAATAGATTATATCTACTGGTGATCCCTCATCTACCCACTTTGTGACATCTTCCAAAAAACATAACATATTTGTTAAGCATGACTTCGCTTTTAAAAACCCATGTTGAGATGGGTTTATCAATTTATTTTTAACAAGAAAATCAACCAGGTGATCTTTAATTAGTCTTTCTAATAGTTTGCAAATCACCGATGTTAAACTCACTGGTCTATAGTTCTCTGACTTGTTTTCGCTTACCGTTCCAGAAGAGGCACTGACGATGCAATAGTTTGCCTTCTACACAAACTATTTGAACACATGGAGACAGCTGGTAACTATGCTCGAATCTTATTTATAGATTTCAGTTCAGCATTTTACACAGTACATAGGCATGTCATGATTGATAAACTACAGAAACTAGAAGTTCCAGCCGCACTTGTTCACTGGGTTTTCAATTTCTTAAGTAATCGCCCGCAGTGTGTTCGAGTGGGTGACATAAAATCACCAGTGCTTGTTAGCAACACAGGTGTGCCTCAGGGTTGTGTTCTGAGTCCATTTTTGTACACCTTGTATACAAATGACTGTCGGAGTGTTGATCCATCTACCCAATTTGTGAGGTTTTTTGATGATATAGCCATGCTCGCTCTTTTGAGTAATACCAGTCATATATTTCTTCAGTGGTACGTTTTTCTAGTTGGTGCAGTAACAAATTTCTGCATCTGGATGTTTCCAAAACGAAAGAAATGTGCATCGACTTCCGTCGTAATAGAACTGTCATTTGTCCTATTGTCATTTACAGAGCATATTACAGCCGTGCAAAATAAGTCTCAGCAGCGACTGCACGTTCTTCGAAAATTACGAGCTTTCTATGTTGATCCAGTACTTATTCTACGCCTTTACCATAGCATAATTGAGCCTCTCTTAACCTACTGCAGCATTTGTTACTACCTTGCTCCTTCTGTGAAAAACCGTAACAGGCTTCTAAAAATCTCACATGTTTCTGCCAAGATCATTGGTTTACTCTCCGAAATAATCGACCATGCAATTTTGAAGAAAGCTCGTGCTGTCGCTACTGAGTCTGATCACCCGCTCTCTACGTTCTTCCATGTACTTCCGTCGCAAAGGAGATGCCGTTGTATAAAATGTAAAACATCTCGTTATAGCAGGAGTTTTGTGCATATGGCCATTAGAATGTTGAATGCTAAATGAGTCATACTGATGTCACCCGGTTGAAATGTTCTTGTAGTGGATACATCTGGAAATTCATTTGCATTTTGTTGTGACCATCCCATATATTTTAGATGAGATCACGAGTTGTAAAAAAATGCATATCCTTCTTAAGGACAATAAAGTGAATTGATTTGATTTGATGTTTAGAATGCGGAGGTGTTTAAACGTATAAGATAATACCTCTAACCATACACAATAACACAAATGAAAATGTTTGTATATATTGTGTGTGTGTGTGTGCGTGCGTGTGTGTGCGTGTACGCGTGTGTGTGTGCGCGTGGTGTGTGTGCGAGTGTGTGTGCGTGCGTGTGTGTGTCTGTGTGTGTATATGTGTGTGTGCGTGCATGTGCGTGCGTATGCGTGTGTTTGTGTGTGTGTTTGTGTGTGCGTGCGTACGTGCGTGTATGTGTGAGTGTGTGTATATGCGTATGTGTGTGCGTGCGTGCGTGCGTGCGTGTGTGTGTTGGTATGTTGAGGAGGCAGATGTAGCATTTATGTCGTTAGTTTAATCGGGCGGATGATCCTTTATCGAATGTTCACCAAGACAATGGATTCATTGCGGTTTCGAATCTTTTGTAATCTCTGTCACTACTGTTTTGTGTCTAGCGGGACGCTGCACGTCGTGTTATTTCTAACTCGTGGATCATCTTTTCCAGTGTCTCTTCCATTAAACTCGGCCAATCTAACGAACGTGTTGTTGACGTTGGGGACTACGCAGGCACAACGAATGGGTGGCGGTGATGTATGAATCATGTACGCAATGTCGTTATCTCCTTTCTCGTATAGTTACTATGTTTGTCTTCTATATCTGTTTATGTGGTTAGACAGTTGTATGTCTGATTAATGAGACAAACATTTATTGCGACGTTTAGTCGTGCATTGTAATGGACATTGTTTCCGATGTAAAGGTACAAAGGTGCTCCCATAGTGAGATTTACTAACACGTAACACATCGAAGACACAATGCGTTGGTTGTTTTTAATTACTCGGCAGAGGTGACAGTAAAGTAACACAAAGTATCGACAATATCATACCGATGTCCATTAAGTTCAGTACGACCACAAGTGCACGATTGCACATTATCAATGTATCATTCTTTGATTTAAACTTCCTGGTGATTGAATTAAAAAAGATGCTGCATAGTTGTAACATGTAGACCATTCGTAATAGTCGGTTTTCATTTGTGGCCAGTCAAACACGTCATGTACCGAGTGAGCCTGAAAAATGATTGCGTTGCGTTGCGTTGCGTTGCGTTGCGTTGCGTTGCGTTGCGTTGCGTTGCGTTGCGTTGCGTTGCGTTGCGTTGCGTTGCGTTGCGTTGCGTTGCGTTGCGTTGCGTTGCGTGGCGTGGCGTGGCGTGGCGTTGACATACATACAAATACACATAAACATACATACACACACACACACACACACACACACACACACACACACACACACACACACACACACACACATGCATACTTTTCCACGTTGGCTAGACAGAAAGGTTGTAGCTTCGGCTGGACAGTCGGGTCGCACTGATGACATTTTCAAACATATCTTATATTGTGTTTTCTTTTTGCTTTAACCAAACTGCAGTTGGTATAATATTTTTGTGTTAGTAACATTTAATTATTGGATATTCATAATTTTTTTTTAATTTGCAGGTAAACTGTAAAATACTAGTAATTGAAAAGTGGTACCTTTCACATATACCTCTGGATTAAAATAGTCTTGCAAATTGTAGACTAAATTATATTTTAAGAAAGAAGACTATCTGAGAATGACAAGTTTCACTAAAACACTAGGGATTTTTAGGGAGATGAAATGACTAAACATTCTTAGGGATTCTGTGAAATAGCTGGACACATTAAGGAAATCTAGGCTCATAAGGCTGGTCAGCATCTGAAAATGGCAACTTTCACTAAAACACTATTTAACATACATTAGTCACGTAATATGCAAAATAAGTAACTGACACTTCTCGATTAGATTCTGCCTCCTACGTTAGATTCTGATCACTTGATGTACTCTCTCACACTAATGTGTATGTTGTATATATTTAATAACAAGAAGCATGTATTTAGAAACACTATATGGTGATTTTTGAAAAATAAATACGTTTAAAATTATACATTATATGTAGCATTCTCAGAAGAATACCAGCTTTATCATCCTATATTTCCCTAATAATTTCAGCTATTTCTTTTAATCCCTAATAATTAGATCTTGAATATTTAAGAATTGAAACACTAAAAGCTTACTTGGATATAAGGTAGTACTGCTGTCTACCTTTTCTTTCGGGATTCTGTCCTTCAGTCCTGATTTCTTCAATCATGTGAAAATAATCATTCTTGGGTATGAAATACTTTTTACACTGATTATACCACCCATAGAGATCTCGCTTAAACTGTTCTTCAGCCTCATTACCCATTGTAGCAAGATGTATGAGTCCAATGACTAACTAACCAGCTGAAGTAGTTTATATACCTACTCACAAGTGAATTGCAATTCAGTGCCTTAATATGACTGGCTGGTAATTAATGCTACATGCGGCAGTGCCACTGAATATAAAAGATAAAACAAGAAGCCACACGTGGGTGCAAAAATGTTTCCATTTGAAGATGTCAAGTCTTCCATCTTTTAGTGACAATGAGAGGAAGCCACATCTACACACATGCCAATGCTTTGACTGGCTGACTGTTTATGTAGGAAATCTCATCTTGGGACGATGCTTTGAAATGCTGACCCATTATTAACTGAAGCCATATCCTGGCTTTTTGTGCCCCTCTTTGTGCCATTAAAGACGCCACATCGTAATATGAAGCATTATTTGCTCAGCATTCACATGAAGCGTCAACTGGACATGTTCTTTGACAGGATATCAATATTTGTAACAAACAACAAAACAAATAAACACTCTGTAACAAGATGAACTACTAATCTAATCAAATTACGTGTAATGGATTTCACAGTAGCTTGATACAATAGCTTGATGAGCAATTAGCTTAAGGCTTGACCTCCTTATGTATACCCTTCCGTAAAGGGCAACCACCAAGAGAAAGGTCATCAGCTCGCGGATTTTCGCATATATTGACTATGTTCGCGCGGATCCCTGTAGAAGTGCACATGTACTCCCAGTCAGCTGCTTGTTGTGACACCTCGCGTACAGCACTTTCCGCTATAAAATCCCCCCCCCCTGCACCCATAAATTCTGGACGCTCCCATATGACATTTTAACCACACCTAGTATGACGATGGGCAGATACTAGACCGTGGGCTTCCTGGAACCCCTGCACCCCAACCAGATTGCCAAATATTTACCATATTCCCCATATACTATCACAATATTACAAGTTAAGCATAGACGTGGTCTTTACCTATATGTCCCTCCCATAATACAACAGCATCAGTGTCAAGCCAGTGACTGCTTTCTTAGGCCAAGGGGGGTCATATTTTTACTATATTAAATAAGGTGTGTACATGTTATATATAACATTATTAAAAGATAATTTGGAGCAATTTTTGCAGAAGGGGTGTGACTTTTTTGTTTATCCGCGAAAGGGGGATGGTCACATTTTGTATCCGCGAAATGGGGAGGAGTCACTTTTTTGTTGTTCTCCGATAACATATTTTGCGGTACCCCAGAAATAAATTCTGACCGGTCCCTAAACCAATAATGCTGTGTATTTTGCATTGCATTTCTTGCATATGAACATAGTTTTGCTCTATGATAGCCCCATATAACTATGACTTATATTAATTATCATGTGAAAAGTCACAACTATTTGTAATTGAATGAGGCAAAGAGACTGCAAATGAAATACTAAGATTCGTGTGTGTGTGTCACTGGACCAAGGTTATATGCCTATGTCCTTCCAATAAATACACACTGACACAGTGCTCTTGATTCGTAGGGCCTCATTATACTTGCACTTCCATTACACAAATTCACTAAACAGACTTTAGTAAGATAGTGAACCTTCAAATCAGATGGAGACAGTGAGACTGGGACATCCGAAGTGTCATCTACATTGACTGGACTGCCATGGTCAGTTGAAGAAGGCATGCAGGACTGCAACAACTTTGCATACCCATGGTCATGATGACTATTCAATGGAACAACAATATCATCTGTATTAATTGCTGCATTGATAAAGTATCGCATTGGCGACATGATCACTGGCTCTGTTTGAGTTTGACACTACAAGTTAAAGGCTTTGCAATGTGACATCCATACTGCCATGAAGGACAATGTCATCTGGTGCACAGGATCCTTTGAAAAGTGTGCTTGGTATTTGTGAATCCTTCATCTGAAAGAATGATACATATGTAAGATGGTATGTATCTTCTGTGATATACATATAAATAACAATGTGTTGTCATCTTTTGTTTTCTCATTGCAGTACCTATGTCATAAAAAACCAGAATAAATCAACTTATAATTGGCATTTCGGAAAGTGTTCAGGATCTAATTTTGTGTAGATGCATCTGTGGATATTGTAACGTACTATGCACGAGAAATCTAAATTTGATTGAATTATTCCACAGGCCCCATAGGGTCCCCCAGACTATTTTTCCACAATTGTTAAACAAATCTACTTTTGCATGGCTGTTGCATGTGGTGGTGCTACTGTACACAAGAAATCTGTATTTTATTGCATCATTCTAAGGGCCTCCAAAACACAAAGTAATACTGGTGATTTGGTTTTTGAGAAGATCCCTTGAAATGACCCCCATATCAGTTTTGTGTATTGGGTATCTGCTTTCTGGCTTGTCTGCTACTGCTAGCCAGGGTCACTAGTCAACTCTGTCTCAATGAGACCAGTGGACAGTGGGCTGAGCAGGGTGTTGTGTTTCAATCAGGGAACATTCCTGCAATAAATAGAACATTACCTTTTCAATTGTGCATTTTGTGCGGATTCCATTATATGACTAACCTTCCTGGCATATTTTAATTAATATGTATGTGTTCTGAGTCATTCAGACATCATTACAAACAAACAAAACCCACTCATACATAAGCAGCTCACATAAATTACATAGTAAACCAATTATACAAGCCCACTTGCACATATAAGGAAATAAAATGTTTAAGTTAGTTAGGTGCAATCAATGTCCTCCTTGTTCCAATCAGAGACACCTATTTGGCCATAATCAAAGTCATACTTGTATTTTCCAAAAATACAAATGTCAGCTTTATTCTAAATACTAATATTTTGTTTTTAATTTAAGAATATTTTTTACATTGGGGTTTATACATAAGTTTCATTTGTGGGTGGGGTTTTACCCAACTGAGTCTTTTCCGAGATATATAAGTTTTTTTTATTGCATTTTATAAGGTTTTCTAAATAAACTTCATGGCCATTTTCCTAATAAATACTTTTGGGAAGAGATTATGGACACCTTCCAGTTATCAAACACTAACTGCACTAACTGAACAATGCTGATGTCTGCGGTACTATTGAAAGCAGAATACATGCCTTATTAAAATAAAATTTTCCTACTTTATATTCTTATTTTATAGTCTTATTTCGTTATAAACAGTAACACTATTCATTTCCGATTCAATATACTAGTCATGTTGGTCGATAATAATTCTCCAACAGCCATTAGTACCAACAAATTTGAAGATTTATTTAAACACCCTAAGTTAGCAACATTTAAAGCTGACCTCTGTTGCAGTGGTTTGTCTTTTCATCATACCCTAACATAAAATTATGACTGTGAACTGGTAAGAAATGCAAGTGCACTAGAGAGATGATGGGGCTTCATCCAGGCAGTGATGTTTGTATTGGGTATGGATAGTCTTTTCACTCTTGCTAGGAAACACAGGACACTATTAAGATTGTGATCTTATTGCCTAATTTGCACTAGGCTGTTAACTGCAATTAGTAACAGCAGACCTATGTTGTACTTTGATCATGATGTGTACAACCCTTGCAGGTAACAATGCAGGCTATGGGCCAATGTAAGGTTCTAAATGTTTTTCACTCATGTAACTATTAATTTTAATCACGGGATCAGTGATATTACTACCTGCTGTCAGGAGACTATTCTGACCCCCAACTAAAACAAATGTGTGCTTGTTTGTCATTTGCAAAGCAAAACTGCAAATTCTTAAAGGTGAGATCCACATTTGGGTACATAATGTTTTGGGGGATAAAAAAAACGTTGTCGATTATTTAGAAATTTATTAATCTGTCAATTTTTAAATATCGGACACTAGTGACTTATTATGTATGTAAAAACAATTGCTTGTAAAAGATTGATTGTGTATTGTATATTTTGACCATGCATATTCTACAGCAATAACAGCAGGGGCATACATGAAGTTATAAAATATTCTACGGATATTTTATGATGACACTCTTAATATGCCTAAATTAAAATACTAAATGTGTTCCCAGGTAATATTGCCAATTGACTTGGGTTGTGATGGGCAATGTCATTGGATAGACACATTAACATACTTAATAGTGACACTATGTTAAGTGTGATTGATTCTGTAGCATGTTTTATTGTTGTTGTACTCATTATTTCTTGGAAAGTTGTGCGATGCACACATGTACAGATGTTACCAGAAACAAATACAATGATACCATACTCATAATGACAATAATATTTTACTAACCTGCATGGCTGCTTCTCGCCGTTTCCTACTTGTCGTTCTGGTCTCTGGCTTCGATGATAAAATGCATATAAACAGCACATACTCAGCTTGCATAATGTCAAAAAACAGTGTCCTCATGTAATGGCCAAGATTAACTTGTAAGCAAACTACTGTTCAACAGACAGTATTCATAAGTCAACAGCTATGTCTCCAATTCTCTGCTGTGATGTTAAAACCTTGGGCAATTGTTTTTCACTCTACATTGCTGCATTGTAAAAATTAATAACTGCATGGCTATAGATAGTAGTGGATATGTGTACGAGTAGCTTTTGCGCATTAATTATAGCATATCGCTGGATGCTTCCCAGAGAATGGTATTGAGATGGTATATCTGATTGAACAGGTCTGTCAGGGAAATAAAGTGTAAAGCGCTTTCAGCAATCCTGAGGATTGGTTACTGCGCTAAATAAGATCTTCCCTTTATAAATCAGCAATTAATAAAACCAGAGGTTTTTTTCTTGAATGATTTAAATCGGTTGATTTATGGGTTAAATCAACTTATTTAAATTTAAGAGCATGATGCCAATAACCAATTACATTATATACAGTAGTGTTTTATTGAATGCAGTTAACAGTCTAATTTAAATAATAACATAAATTTGTATTTTGCTGTTTCTATTAATTAATTCCAAGTAATGCCTGTAATATGACTGACAGTTCTTGACTGTTGTTGACTAATTAGCGAGTCACTCTAATTTGCATATGACGACGAGTATTGTTTAAAACAAACGTCATACGCATGCATGGT